>JAPQWV010001206.1:0-108000 GCA_027422505.1 Craterostigma plantagineum | reverse complement strand
GTAGGTTTCTAAGAAGAACAAATCTTCTAGGAAATCGAAGCAGACCGGTGTAAAGCCGATGGATAGGTGTCTGCATTGCAGTGCGCTGGGCCACTGGAAGCGGGACTGCTCGAAGCTGAAAGGTGAGCAGGCTGCGTCAGGTAAGCAACTTAATGTTTTAGAAACAGTTTGCTCTACATCTGTATACTCTACTTCCTGGATATTAGATTCTGGAGCTAGTACTCACATTTGTGTGTTCACGCAGGGTCTGGGACCAAGTAGAATGCTTGGGGAGCTGGAGATCTAGGTCAGAGTGGGTAGCGGGGATAGTCTCTCGACAAGCCACGTCGGATCGAGATCTCTTACTTTGTTATCTGGGCATGTGTTGCATTTGTACGATTGTCTTGTACTCCCGAGGGGTTTTAAGAACATCGTTTCCATTCCTATTCTGAGCAGGAATGGTTATGTATTTAACTTTAATAAAAATACATGCCACATTATGTATCGAAACAAAATGTTGGCAACGCGACACTTTTTAATGGTTTGTATTATTTAAACACCCAGAACGACGCATCTGTGAATATTATCACAAACAAATGAAAGTCAGGAATAAATGCGAGGTACCTGTGGCATCTTCGATTAGGGCATACTGGAGAACGCAAGATCCACGAGTTAGAGAAAAACGAGATTTTGAAATCGTTGGGATCAGATCCCTATCCAACTTGTGAGTCGTGCCTCCAAGGAAAAATGACTCGATCACCCTTCACAGGGACATTTAATAGAGCCACGGAAATTCTCGGTTTGATTCACACGGACGTTTGCGGGCCATTCAATGTGAAGGCTCGAGGTGACTTCCACTATTTTATTACCTTCACGGATGACCACAGTCGTTACGGACTCGTGTATCTGATAAGGTATAAAGCTGATGCTCTTGAAAAATCCAAGGAGTATAAGGGATTGGTAGAAAAACAAACATTCGATCGGATTGAGGAGGCGAGTACATTAGTGTCGAGTTTGACCAGTTCTTGAAAGAGAATGGTATATTATCACAGATCCCTCCGCCCGGTATGCCACAGTTGAATGGCGTGGCCGAACGTAGACACCGAACTTTATTAGATATGGTTCGTTCTATGTTAAGCTATACAGATTTACCGATGTCATTGTGGGGACACACGCTTTTGACAGCGGCGTATACCATAAATCGGTGTCCCTCGAAGTTTGTTAACGACATTCCGTGTGAGATATGGACTGGTCGTTTACCCACCTTATCACATATTAGGATTTGGGGTTGCCTCGTCTATGTGAAAAAGATGAAAACAGACAAACTGGAGTCTAGGTCAATGAAAGGACGTTTCATAGGTTACCCCGAAGACTCTATGGGGTACCTATTCTATTTTCACGATGATCAGAGGTTCGTTGTGGGCCTGCACGCACACTTTCTCGAGGAAGAGTTCATTCGAGATTGTGCCGTTGGCTGAGAGGTCACTCTCGAGGAGCAGTCGATCGAAACGCCCTAACAGAATTTGGAATTGGATGGTCCGAGCGAACCAGTCTTGCGACGATCTGAAAGGATGCCACGCCAACCACAGCGGTATGGCATGTCACATGTCGAACACGATGTTGACTCATCGAGATGGGTTGAGGCTATGCGGGCTGAGAACTCAATGTACTCCAACAAAGTCTGGACTCTTGTAGACCTACCGACCGGTTCTAGACCAATCGGTTGTAAATAGATATACAAGAGAAAGATTGGATCTGACGGATAAGTTGAGCAAGCCCAGGTTGGTTGCCAAAGGCTATAACCAAAAGAGGGAGTCGACTATGAGGAGACTTTTTCGCCTGTAGCCATGATCAAGTCTATCCGCATAATGCTCTCAATAGCCGCGCACTATGATTATGAGATTTGGCAGATGGACATCAAAACGGCATTCCTTAATGGATTCCTCAAGGAGATCTATATGGAGCAGCCAAAAGGTTTTGAGTCGCATGCAGATGCTCACAAAGTGTGCAAACTGAATCGGTCCATTTATGGACTGAAACAGGCCTCTCGCAGCTGGAACCTATGTTTCGATGAAGTAGTTCGGAACTTCGGATTCGAGAAAAACGTAGATGAACCATGTGTCTACAGAAAGAGCAGTGGGAGTATGGTGTCGTTCTTTGTATTGTACGTGGATGATATCCTTTTGATAGGAAACGACATCGGGATGCTCTCTTTGGTGAAAGCATAGCTTTCAACCGAATTCTCCATGAAAGATCTGGGAGAAGCGACGTATTTCGCTTATTCAGGGATCGAGCGAATAAAACGATCGGCTTATCTTAGGCCATTTACTTAGAGAAAATCCTGAAGAAATTCAGAATGGATGACTCTAAGAGAGGGTTCTTACCTATGCAACATGGGGTCCATTTGTCGAAATCAATGTCACCTCAAAGTGAGGAAGACCGACGACGGATGAGTGGGATACCTTATGCGTCTGTAGTGGGTAGTCTGATGTACGCGATGTTGTACACGACCGGACATTGTCTACGCTGTGAGCGTGGTTAGTCGGTTTCAGGCAAACCCAGGCGAAGGACACTGAACAGCCGTTAAGAATATCTTTAAGTACCTTAGACGAACTAAAGACTTAACGCTGGTCGATGGAGGAGCGGGACTAGAAGTAGAAGGTTACACCGATTCGGACTTCCAGTCGGACGTAGATGACCGAAAATCTACTTCAGGTTTTTTATTCGTGCTCAATGGTGGGGCAGTGTCTTGGAGAAGCTCTAAGCAAAGCACAACTGCAGATTCCACGTGTGAGGCAGAATACATAGCAGCCTCAGAGGCAGCTAAAGAAGCAACTTGGATGAAAAAGTTCTTGGAGGAACTTACTGTGGTACCAGTTGCAGACAGACCGCTTACACTTTGGTGCGATAATAGCGGTGCAGTCGCGCAAGCAAAGGAACCGCGATCTCATAGCAAGTCCAAACATATCGAGAGAAAATAACAGGTACTACGTGAATTCGTTGAAAACGGAATGGTCGCCGTGCAGAAAATTACCACCGCGGAAAACGTGGCGGACCCACTCACGAAGCCCTTGTCCCAGGAAGTTATGGAACAACATCTGGACAAGATGGGGCTACGATACCATTGTGACTGGCATTAGATGCAGCACATGTCATTCGAGTGCAAGTGGGAGGCTGTTAGGGAGTGTGCCCTCGGAATGCCATACGAGGACTAGGAATAGCATAGGGCACACGATGATGTATAGGTCGTTAGACAGTTTTAATGTGTATACTGTCAAAATAAAGTAGTGAATATTATTTCATTATAATAAAGGCATTATTATTTATTTATCGAATTTAAAGTCTGCTTGGCATCTGGTGGTGCGATAAATAAATAACACCCGAATGTTTGAGTTGGACGTCTGATTCTCGTGGGGACGAGGAAGGAGACAACGGACGGTCCTTAATCTCAGCATGAAATAAAAAGTCCGTAAGTCTAAGGATTCTAGGTGGGTGACTAGATATCCGAATATGACATATTCATTGACGACCACATAGTATCGGTAGTATCACCGATTACCTGAGAGGTTGTGGGTCGTGATGGAGATATCGGTGATCAGAGAGATCGCGTATTCGGACATTCGGCTCGTATTCGTCTCGATCACATGACTAGGATGTTGTCAATGATTGAATGAATGACTATAGCAGCCTCAGACCGATAGGGTCACTGACGGATTTTCTTTCGCGATTTCGGTTTGTCGCTAGTTGGCTAGGTCCGCAAGTGTTCGGAAATGGGACACGGACCAGCGACGAAACGCAACTGACTTTACGGAGGTGATTGCCGGGCTTTGACTGCTATCGGGATTCACTGCCTATATTCGTATAGGTTAACGTCCTATGGGGTAATTGGAGAACGACGATTGGAAAGCCTTCGGCCGAAGCTTGGAAAGCTCGCTCGAATTAGTTACGGAGCAGAGTTTAAATAATCGGTTGGGTCTCGATTATAACATAGAGTTAGGTTAGTGGGTTTAACATTTACATGGCTCTCACCTAACCGGGACGCAAGTGAAAGGCGTAAGATGTATTTAAATGTATACACTATAGTCCGTTCGGCCGAATTTCGATTAGATCAAAATTAGTTCTCAACTGGGATCTATCCGGTACCGCGGGATAGGCTAGGCGAATACCGAGACTCGTGGATTCCTCCCTGCCAGTTGAGACGGACCTAGAGAGTCGCGCTTAAAAATGGTAATGAACTTGAACGAAAACGGCGGGCTTTTCTCTGGAACCTAACGAATGGATTCGTTGAGGTAGTGGCAAAGTTGATACGATGTGTCAATGATTTAGTTGAATTCCGGTGACGACCACAGGAATAATTAGGACTTGAGATTGTCTTAAGTGTTTAATTAATTGACTAAATGAGGCTCGATTGTAATAAAAATAATTAGATTGGATTTAATTATTTTATTACTTAAAATTGAGTGACTAAATTGAGAATTTAGAAACCTCATAGGCCGAAATGGAATAAACCAAAAATGTGCATGTTGACTTGGTCATTGTACATGTGTACATTCTATTTCATACCACATGGTTGAGGTGGCAAGTGACTCATTCATGCATGAACATGTCAAGTGTTATATAAAAAATGATAAACAATCATAGTGGATTTTTACTACATGACACCTCATGGCCTTAGGTGTAAAACAATCGTTACATGCATAAATAAAGAAAAAGGCAATGTTAGAAACTAAGAGTAAGCCTATGCACTTGATCCAAAAAGTCCAACGTGAGGGGAGAAAAATTTCTCTGTCATTTGCTCTCAACAACTAAAAACACTAGAGAGAAAAGAAACAAAGTGAGTTGAAGTTAGAACTTCTCAAGCCACGTCAAGCCACGGGATCGTTTGACGAGTCCCGACGCCCAAACCGAACTGCGCTACCCATCGGGAGCAGTCTCAGAAGTTCAATCAAGGTCATACCGCGTGACAATCTAGCCCGGAGGCCCCGAGAACCAGACGAGGCGCTGCGACGCTCATCCGAGGTGTAATCGCGTACGCCGAAGGTATATTTCGAATCCTATTGATTTGATTTTACGAAAAATACCAAAAAACATCGGAATGATTCGAAATACCCATCATTATGATCGTTGGGAAGTGTAGAATCAATCTGGAAAATTTGGTATTGATCTAAAATCATTTCGGTTGTCAAACTGTCAAAAGACGGCAGACTGCCGCTTTAGTCGAATTGATAATTTCAAACCACTGATTTGATTTTACGAAAAATATCAAACGACATCGGAATGATTCGAAAGACCCCTCGTTGCGATCATCGGGAAGTGTAAAATCAATCTGGAAAATATGGTATCAATCGGAAATCGTTTCAGTCGCCAAACAGTCGAAACACAGTCGGCTGTCGCTTTGTTCGAACTAGTTTGGAATGAAATTATTAATTCAAATAAATTTGTATTAAATTCGAATTTGAGAAGTTTGAATTAGACATGGTCTCCTGAGGCTCGGGGCAGTATCTTGAGCCCTCGGGAAAAGTCGAAGGGCGCTAGGTCGAATTTAGATGTTGAAAATCGAAAATTTGGCACCCTACGCCGCTCGGTTCAAAACGCGCTTCCGCTATCGCCACGTTGCACTGTTCGGGGCTGGCGTCGATTTATCGGGCCTACCCCAACAACTAGCCGTGCCTTCGGAATTGTATCTGAGTTGCCTTCGTAATTTTCGCTCGATATCTGGATCTCCTTCAACATGGGACCCGATGGGTGACTTCAGGTCATCCACTGTCAAACAGTACCTTCAATGAATGGGAGCAAAATTAGCGAAGGAATGACAGACAAGTCGAAGGAATAAAGCAAATAATAATTACTTGGAAACGCCAATGAGTGAACAAAGAGCGAATAACTAACTTTATCCACTTGAACACTTAAAAGGCAAATAATTGAAACGAAAATTAACAAATAATAGTGGCTAAGTTACCGAACTACGGCGTTTCTAATATCAATTTATTCCCCGGCAACGGCGCCAAAAACTTGATCGACACGTGGTGTACTATTATTTGCGGGTGTGACAAGTGATATTTAAAACGAATATGAATTTACTATCACCGACGTGCGATAGGCCGTGAACCTATCGTTTATAGCGTAGTAAAGTGAGTAAACGAGTATCGAACACGAGGAATAAACTTGATTACTAGTATTAACCTATCGAATCGATATCTAACCTAAATAAAATGACTGGATCTGTTTTTGCTACGAACTAATTTTTCGAAGCAACCGAATGGAATAGAAGAATAACGAAGCACAAGTAGAAATGATACGAGTGAGTTAAGATGACAAATATGGGATTCGAATCCCGAAGGGTTGTCGGCTAAGGCTACGGAATATCGCTCCTACATGAATATCGACTAAATTGCAGTAATTTTTCTACCCACTCACGGATTTGCTGTCGCCCTAAACATCCGTGGGGATCTAAAATCAGCGATTACCAGACGGCGAGGATCGAGTATTTGCTTTCGCCCTATACTCGAATCCTAGCGTCTACGAACGGCCTAATCGTTATTTAGTTGTTGCCCTAAACGATGTACCACACATTCACATCAATACATAGACATGTTAGTCATTCGTCCTGTACACTGTATACTGACACTGCTCTGACATGTCACTTTTGACCAATAATTGAACAATTAATGATCCCACTCAATAAGCGAACGTAACCAACCCTAATGTGCGGGTCTCCTATTTTTACGTGCGGGTCTCCTGATCAAAAAGCACGGGCCCCAGTGTATATGCGCACGGACCTTGCCTGATATCGCTGAGGTCACGCACATAAGTTCGAAGGGACCAATAAGGACTAGAACATCTCAGCGCGGGGACCATGGAATATGCGTGGGTCCTCTGTTTTTACGAGCGGGAATCTTGCTCATAACATAGGGTCTCCTGTGTTCATGTGCAATTTCAGATTTGTTAATGCATGGAGTTAGCTGCATAATTGTGCGTTTTTAGACGTTGTTTATCCTCTACTACAATATTAAGTCATCATAAAATAGCATAAACGTAAAAAAAATTGCATCAAATCACAATAATTGTAATCGATTTATAAGATTGGTACATCCTAGAAAATTTACAAACACAAGGTACGTTTTTGGGAGTGTTCTTTTTCTATCTTCACCTTTCAGTTTGGTCAACTCGAAATACATGTTGGAATTATTTTTTATAAACGTGGGCATAGGTATTGTTAATCTGCGGTTATTTTTTATTTTTTTAATCGCGTACTTAATTTTGTATTAATTGTTATCTTTTTAAGAAATTTAATAATATTAGATTTTCACATCCTTTCATATAATCGGGAATCAAAAGTCAAGTCATATGTCGTGTACATACTGTATACTGACACTGCTCTGACATGTCACTTTTGACCAATAATTGAATAATTATTGGTCTCACTCAATAAGCGAACGTGAACAAACCTACCGTGCGGGTCCATGTTCCCGCCGGGTCCCCTGTCCTTAACATGCGAGTCCCATGCTCATAACAAGTCGGGGACCAAGCAACTAAGCACGGTACCCCGCACATAAGCGTGGGACCCGTGCGTGAAAGCAAGGGACCTTCGCGCATTTGCACGGGTCCCCGCGCATCCAACGCGCATCAGCTAGCGCGGGTCCAACGTGCATGTCCCTAACATTAAAACCATACCTGCAAAACCGTTAACTATTAAAACTCCAAATTTAAAACCCTAACTTTAAACCATAATTGTACAACCCTAAACCCCTTAAAGCCCTAATTTTAAAACCATAACTGTAAGACCCTAACTTTAAAACCACAACTATAAAACCCTAAACCCTTTAAATCCCCAATTTTAAAACTCTAACTTTAAAACCAAACCCTAATTTTAAAACCCTAACTGTAAAACCCTAAACCCTTTAAATTTCCAATGTTAAAACCCTAACTTTAAAACCATAACTGTAAAACCATAACTTTAAAACCATAACTGACCCTAAACCGTAATTTTAAAACCCGAACTTTAAAACCATAAGTGACCTTAAACCCTTTAAAACCCCCAATTTTAAAACCCTAACTTTAAACCCTAACTGTAAAACCATAAACCCTTTGAAACCCTAACTTTAAAATCAGAACTGACCCTAAACCCTAATTTTAAAACCCTAACTGTAAAACCATAAATGACCTTAAACCATTAAACCCGCAATTTTAAAACCATAACATTAAAACCACAAACCCTTTAAAACCATATTTTAAATTTTTAACTTTAAATCCTAACTTTAAAACCATTACTTTAAAACCCTAAACCCTTTAAAACCCCAAATTTGAAACCCTAACTTTACTGTAAAATCCTAAACCCTTTAAAATCCTAATTTTAAAACTAACTTTAAAACCCTAACTTTAAAACCAAAACTGTAAAACCCTAAACCCTTTAAATCCCCAATTTTAAAACCCTAACTTTAAAATCATAACTGTAAAATCTTAAACCCTTAAAACCCTAAGTTTAAAACCCTAACTTTAAAGCAACAACTGACCCGAAACTCTTTAAACCGTCAATTTTAAAACCCTAACTTTAAAACCCTAAACCCTTTAAAACTCTAATTTTAAAACCCCAATTTTAAAACCCTAACTTTAAAACCATAGTTGGTAAATCCTAAACCCTTTAAAACCCTAATTTCAAAATCCTAACGTTAAAACCATACTGTAAAACCCTAAACCCTTTAAAACCCCAATTTAAACCCTAACTTTAAAACCCTAACATTAAAACCCATTTTAAAACCATAACTGTAAAACCCTAAACCCTTTAAATTACCAATCTGAAAACCCTAACTCTAAAACCATAACTATAAAACCATAAACCCTTTAAAACCCTAATTTTAAAACCCTAATGTTAAAACCCTAACATTAAAACCATAACCGTAAAACCCTAAACCCATTACAACCTAATTTCAAACTCTGATTCAACCCTCGCACACAAATAGTAATGGTAATAATGATCGTTGTGTATAACACATATATGACATAATTCCCACAGCTATTGGCAAGTTTGGAAGAAAACTAGTAGTAGTCAGCAAAGGATAACACTTAAGCGATATCAACGACACAGCTTGAAAAATATCACAAAAAAAGTTCCTTTCTTTTCTACCCTTCTTTTCCCACGATCCTCTTTCCTCCATTACCATTTTGCGTATCTGTTTCTCGCCCTTCTCCAATCCGAGATTGATCGACGTCCTTCTGTGTGGCGACCTCACTTTCTAATACTATATGGTGGCGGATTTTCGCAACGTAAGTCGCGGAGGACCCGTCTAACAAAAACATTTTCTTAAATAAAATACATTACGACTTATGTCACCTACATCGTCATCACTATACATGGGCCGTAGCCTCAACAGATCAGAATATTCAAAATATTCAAAACCCTAAGTCGCTCCACAGGTCGCATCCATGTACATCCTCGCCCTCAGAAGTCCGTGGAGCATCGCCGTTAGTCCCGCCTCAGCCGCGACACGTACCTGCATCGGGCTCAGTACCTCAACACGTAAAACCCTGAGCTATTTGTGGCGACCCTACTTCCTAATTAAGTTAATTGGCAGATTTCCGCAGCGAAAGTCGCGGAGGACCCGATTTTTTTTAAAAAACTTTTTAACTAAATAATATACATATATATGTAAAGTCCGGTTTACAAAAAGAACGTCATATAACTACAACGGGCCGAAGCCCCAAAAATCTAAACCCAACTATCCTATGCCTCTCCATAGGTCGCGTCCCATGTACTGCGCCGCCCTCAAAAGCCCGTAGAGTCACCGCCGCCAGCCAGCCTACAGCTCACCCTGACACTTATCAGTGGTGACCTCAGTCTTACCTACAAAAATAAAACCCTGAGCAAAGTGCCTAGTAGGTGGTAGTAAAAATATGCATTGCGTGCGTGCACTCATCCCAATCTCATGTCCTCACAATATGATAATGTACGCTCAACCTACGTCACATCTCGATACATAACAAGGCCCTAGGCTAGACTCAGCACCCACGCGCGCAATGGCAATGTACGCCATAAACCATGAGGTAGCCCACGCCGGCCGTGCCGGGTCTCTCCTTCCGCACAAAACTCAACCTGACGGTATTACGCGTCGGTGTAATGCCCCGAGTAGTGTACCACTAACCCGGGTAGACAGGAATCTCACATATGTCTGCCGTTCCTGAGCCAAATAATATCCGGTGGTATACACCTTGGGTGGCTCAATCCCGAGTAGATGGGTGTCGCAAACCCCCTCTCCCACCAGGTGCTACACGAATCTAACCCTGACGACCAATAACGATCACTCTACCCCACTCAAGTGACACCGTAAGGCGTCTCCGTATAAATACGGTACAATCATCTTTCACGTGCATGTCGTGAAATGCACACATAATCAGTTACATATAACCCGTACAATTATTAAACTAGGCCGAACGTTTTAAATTCCAAAATAATCTAAAAATATTTAAAATATGGTTTGACCCGAAAATATAAGTTATAGAACGAAAATATTTTATTTTAAAATTGATTTGGGCTGAAAATAATTTAAATGTATTGGACCTGAAATAGGGCAAAAGCCCAAAATTAAGTCCACTGGTCAACGCTTGTCAAAGCCCAAATCGAAATCGCCCGAAACCGACTTAAAAGACTTGGTCAACCCGTGAAAGCCGAGTCAACGCCCGATTCCGCGAAGACTTTCGCCGATTTCGCGATTCGTTCGATCAATCGCGTGAAGCTCGATTTGCGTTCGCGAATCGCCCGATTTCTCTCACAGGAATCACCCCGCGAAATACAATCGGCCCGCATCGTCTCTAACAATCAGCGAATCGCTTCAGCCCACGAGCCCAAACCTTGGCCCGCGAAACCTGTTTTACTCACACTGTGAAAATTCTTTGGGCCCGCGACTAAATTTTGCGACCCGAAACTCCAATCGGCCGATTCCCTATTCACTTTAAAATCAGTTTCACTCGATTCTCAAATTAAACACAGGCCCGCGATTTAAAATCGCCCGAAACCTACAAATCGCCCGATTCCTTCAATCTTATTATTAAAAACACTTAACCTTTTTCAAAATTCCTTCACATAAAACGTTCCAGATTAACGTAAACACTTACCAGATCATAGAACTCATAGATTGAGCTCGAATACACATCAAAACACGTCAAGAACATGTTTGAAAATTCCCAAAAATCATAAAATAAATCTCTTTGAATTCGAATGACCTTTCAATCGAATTCTAAGCATTTTTAGGAATTTAATACGGGTTGTAGGGGTTAGAAACCACCTACCTATCCTCCAAGCTTACTTCAAGCAACTTCCAGGGCCGAAAATCGTATTGAGCTAGCGAAACTCTAATTCTTTTGCTTCATCCGTTCCTATTTTGCTCTAACCTCAATTAATTCATTAACCCACGTAAAGTAATAACTACAATAGCCTAAAAATGGGATTCTTACCACCTCTTAAGCTCGTTGGACTTATTTCTAGGTTGAAAGTCGAATAAGGCTCGTAGAAGATCTTCTCTGCTTCCTTGCGCCTTTCTCTTTTTGTTTTCTATCACTTTGCTTTTCACGTTGAAGGTGGTTATTACAAGTGAATGTTTTCTTTTTGCTAGGTAACGTTTCTAATTACACTTGCTCACCCTTGATTGGTTAAGTATTAGAAAGGCGAAGAGAAAAACTGAAGTTGAGGAAAGAATAATGAATATTTTATTGACTGATCGCTTAAAACTATTACAAGTGATGAACGTATATATAGAGTACATCGTAGCAGAATCAATCACAATCAATCATAATCATGACCACTAAATAGAGGAATATCTTTTCCTTTATTGACCAGACTACCATATGTAAGAGAATATATTACTATTTGGGATCCTTGATACCATCCATAACCTTTGACTAAATCTTCTGATTGATATCATCGCCTTATTTCTCCATAATTAGTGGATTGACCTCATCCCCCTTATCACTCCATAATTTGTGGGATTCGCATTATTACTCCTAGGTCATCCACTTGATACTATATTGCCAATACCCTCCCGCAAACTGAGCCGAGGTTGAAGGCACAGTTTGCCGCGAAACGAAGCCAGTGTAGCTTTCGAGACAGATTTGGTGAAGACGTCGGCAATTTGATCCGTCGAAGGAATATGTTTAGTAACAAGTAGCCCAATAGCAACACGTTCACGTACAAAATGGTAGTCCAGTTCGATGTGTTTACTGTGTGCATGAAAGACTGGATTGACTGTCATGTATAAAGCACTGATATTGTCACATAGATCGTTGGTGGCGGTTGAACGGGGATGCGAAGATCATTGCGAATATAGGTAAGCCAGGTAAGCTCGGCTGCTGTATTAGCCATAGCACGGTATTCTGCTTCGGTACTGGAGCGCGAGATAGTATGTTGCTTCTTAGCACACCAAAAAACAATATTCGAGCTGAGAAATGTGCAGTAGCCAGTAGTCGAGCGTCGTGTCGTGGGACATCCTGTCCAATCAGCATCAGAGAAAGCTGACAATGTGAGAGTTGTAGAAGTGAGATGTAAACCAGTTGAGATCGTGCCCTTTAGGTAGCAAAGGATCCGATGGACGAGTTTCATGTGAGCGATCGTCGGTGCATGCATAAACTGGGAGACATAGTTAATACAGTAAGACAAATCCGGACGCGTAAGAGTCAAATACTGAAGCGCTCCGACGATTCCATGATAATGGCTGGGATCTTCGAGAGTAGGAGCATCAGTCGAGGGTTGTAACTTGACGTCAAGCGGAGTTGGCATGGGTTTACATTCTAACATGTTGGATCGCTCCAGGATGGTAAGCGCATAGTGTGATTCAGAAAGATGCAATCCATTAGACGTGGAAGATATCTCAACTCCTAGAAAGTGATGAACTGGTCCAAGGTCCTTCATCGAGAATTCATAGCTTAATGTTTTAATAAAAGAAGTGACAATGTCATTAGAAGATCCTGTAAGAAGCATATCATCAACGTATAACAATAAGACCAGAACGCCTTTATTAGAGTGACATATAAAAAGAGAAGGGTCAGCGAGACTACAAAAGAAGCCACAAGAAAGCAAAAATTTACTAAGCCTATCGAACCAAGCATGAGGTGCCTGTTTAAGTCCATATAAAGCACGTTCCAGTTTGCAAACATAATTTGGAAAGTGAGAATCAGACATACCTGGCGGTTGTTCCATGTAAATAGCTTCATTGATATAAACATGTAAAAATGCATTTTTAACATCTAATTGTCGGATTGGCCAGTGTTTGACAAGAGTAACAGTTAAAACTAGGCGAATTGTACCTGGACGGATGACAGGTGAAAAACTTTCTGTATAATCAAGCCCATTAATTTTATGGTAACCTTTCGCCACTAGGCGAGCTTTGAGGCGATCCAGTGTACCATCAAGTCGCAGCTTAGTCTTAAAGACCCATTTTGGTCCAATCACATGCATGTCTGATGTTCGTGGAACAAGTCGCCATGTTTTATTTTGATGAAGGGCTGTAAGTTCGTCAAGCATCGCAACTTTCCATCCCGGATGTGATAGCGCTGATTTAGCTGTCTTGGGTTCACGAGGTACGCTGCTAGAAACAACAACGTTCAATGCATATTTAGGGTTTGGTTTAAAAATACCATGATGAGAGCGGGTCGTCATATGATGCTGGACATGTGGAGGGCTGGGGTGCGGTTCAGACAATATAGTTGTGGAATCGGATGTATGCACATCTGAAGGTGTTGTTAGATCAAGTGTAAGGAGTGGCCAGATTCAGGTGTGGCTTCATCAATAATATCGTCAGAGGATGGCGTTGGGTCACCTTGTGAAACATCTGTGACAATGACTGGGAGCGGGATATTAGAGTTAGGATGTGAGATATTATCCTGCGAGGTCATACCTGATTCAGAACTAACATGAGAAGTTAGCCTTGAGTCAAATAAATTATGAACGTGGGAGTTCGTAGGAGAATTTTTATTATATTTGAAAGGAAAATCATTTTCATCAAAAGCAACATGTCGAGAAATAATAAACTTGCGACTAGAGAGATGAAAACACTTATATCCTTTATGTTTTTTACTGTATCCTGCGAAAACACACAAAACAGATTTAGGATCAAACTTATTATTTTTTGTGTCCCATGTGCATGGAAAACATTTGCAACCGAATACTCGAAGAGAACTATAGTCAGGGTGAGTTCCATGCAATTTGAAATACGGCGTTTCAGACATAAGAGACGATGAAGGAAGACGATTAATAAGAAAAACAGTTGTTGAAAAAGCTTCTACCCATAAAGATAGTGGAACATGACTGTGAAATAACATCGTCATACCTAGTTCTCGTATAATACGATGTCGTCGTTCAACCATACCTGTTTGTTCTGGTGTATATGGGCATGAGATCTGATGAACAATTCTTGTGGTAAGAAAGTGAGATGATAATTGAGAATGAACTAATTCACCCCCGCCATCTGAGTGGAAGAGCTTGATTTTCTTATTAAATTGTCGCTCTCAACATATTTTTCAAACATTAAATAAGCAGTAAAAAGTCCGATTTATTTTTTAAAGGAATAATCCAACTATACTTTGAAAAATCATCGACTAGACATGCATAATAACGAAATTTTCCAATAGATAAAACAGGAGCGGGACCCCAAAGATCACAATGTATTTTATTAAAAATATCAGAAGTTGAGTGCTCAGATGAACTAAATGGTAGTTGGCTTAACTTTCCTAATTGACAACTATCACACAAATGATTTCTTTTCGAAGACCCTACGACATCGATAAGACCTTTATTCTTTAATAAATGAACAGCAGATGATTGCGGATGACCCAAACGTTGATGCCAGATGTCTGATGTGCCAGATTTGAAACGATAAGAAAAATGTGCTTCTGGCTCATTAGACAGGACGTATAAATTACCCTTGTGTGTCCCTGTTATGAGAGGTTGACCTGTGCTCCGTGACTTTACACAAAAATTAGTGTTAGAGAATTCGCAATTAACAGGGAACTCAGATGTAAGTTGACTGATGGAAAGCAAATTTTTCTTAAGATATGGAACAAAAAGAACACTATGAAGCGGTAGAGTTTTATCTTTTTGCTTAATTAAGGAATTACCAATACCTGTTATGGGTAACGAGGATCCATCACCAATAACGATCGAGTCACATCCGCTATATTTATGGATATTCTTTAAAATACTTGGTTCTCCGATCATATGATTAGAAGCGCCGGTATCTGATGTCCATTCCGTATCAATTACGGAGTTGTCGAGTGCGAGTGCCGCTAGTGCCTGTGGGATTTCCTTATTCTGATTTTCCTTCTTTAGTAACCACCAACAAATTTTTGCAACGTGACCTGGCTTATCGCAATATTGACAGATTGCATCACGGTATTGTTCTCTTTCTGCAGTAGTCATTCGTCGTTGTCCAGGTGGAGGCGGTTTGCATTGTGCATTGGGATATCCTTGGGGTTGGCTACGAGACTGTTGCGCTTGGAAACCACGGCCCACAGAATTGAACTGGTTAGTTGGATTTTTTGGCTTGAAATTTGTCGTCTGTTGATGTCCGTAGAAGGCTAGATGCGGTGTGAGAGTTGTGAGCGAAGTATCATGTTGATTTGAGAACCAGCTTCGGCGTTGATTTAGGCTCTGCAACTGTGAACAACTTCAGCATATGTCGGTCGTGGGGGTTTCAGCATTGTTGTTGTTAAGGTTTCATATTGAGTGTAACGACCCGTTTCCTTTTTCCGTATTTACGCAGCTATTATATTTTTTTTCCCATAAAATTTTTCGCTTTCCTTTTCTTCATAACCATTCACTTTGAACATAAAATGAGGCGTACATCTGTCCATTTCCTTTCACTCATAACGCACATATATGTACGCAATATAATCATTTTAGTATCATAACAAAGTTGCTACCGTTCCTTAAACTATATGCAACTATATACTATGGGGAGTAGGATGAGAATGTAGCCGGCCAACCTTGAATCCATGCTTTCGTATGTGGGTGTGTTCTAAGTAGCCTGTTAGATATCTACAACACTGTAAAACAATTATTCAGAGTATGATCGCAGCATGTTATTCCATAACACATAATAATAAAACTGAAATCATAAATCAATTTGTTTCGCTTAACTATCGTAACATCCTATTCATATACCCATCATGCTCGTTCATATAGCCATTTGCCATAAGATCCGTAGATCATTGGCAATTCTATACATCCATCACATATCGTTGTCCATATCAGATCCGTAGATCCAACGTGAAATCCATACAATCATATATTCTTTCACATAACAGTCACTTATTCAAACATGAATTTCCGTCACATAACCATAGTCCACATATCATTTCATATGATCTATAAATCAATGCAATTCTATATGATCATTTTCTTTTGATACTTCCGTTATAGACTGGCTAGACTCGTATAGTAGGCCCGTCGGCGCCCATGCATGGGACTCTGTCAATACTGTAAATATCTATATGTGCCTGTACATGACTCTGTCATCCCCCGATTTGAAGGGAAGTAACTGTCATCCCCCGATTAGAAGGGAAGTATCTATCATCCCCCGAAAGGGAGGTATGCCGTAGCATCCGTATCATCCGATGTCATAGCAGTCATAACGGTTTCTCAGTTCATTATTACATATATGCAAATGCTATGCCCATATTCGTATTTCACAAATCTATCAAATCACATTTGTCACATAAGAGCACATTACGGCACAGTCAATCCATATAACACGTATATCATAGAATTATAACACGTATATCATAGAATTATAACACATATATCATAGAATTATAAATCAATATATTCATATAAAACATATAAACACATAGAACACATAGAAACAGAACACATGTTGCATATCATACTCACAGGTTTCGTTTATACTCCTGTTCGCTAATCAACCTTATCCTTGCCTTTATCGGGATCCTGACCTATAGAGATATTATTCCGGGTAAATATGAGATCCCTAATATGATGCATATTTCGTGATATTCATTCCTATGCATGATAATGTTTCTATAATTCTTTATCCCTTCATATTTATTTTAATCATTTCGATATACCGTATTTCGGTCTAAGTTCTATTATACTCTGTATCGAAACTTTTTGAAACTCTAGCTTATATTATATCGAAAATATTGAAGTGCCTTTCATTTAACCATGCGAAAACTTCGGGTAATATAAAAAATTATGGGCCTTGACGAAAACCTAGTAAATGCTGCAAATCTTATGCCGAAACATTCATGTAACTTGAAAATCTTATATGATTGCTGAAAACATGGAGCATGTCGAACAATTTCTAATATGTATATTACAATGTTGACTTTATAGACTAGCACTGCCGAAACTTTCAAGATTAAATGATTAATACCAGGAACTAAATAACCCCAAAAACCCCATTGTAAAGTTCTAACATCGATAACCTAAAGACATCTAGTCATCAAAATACTGAAATGTGCATATATTAAGAAATATTTACCTAACCAATACTTTAAAAACTCAAACCTCTGTTAAACTTTAACATGCTCCAACACCGAAACTTATTTCAACAAGTACATGTTCAATCCGTACAAAATCTGGAAAAACCTAAGGTTACGAAATATCCCATATAGCTTAAACCCTAAATATTAACATAGTATTGCTGAAAATCTCTTGTCCTTGCATATTCACCTAGAAGGTTCGATTAGCTTTTAAACACAATACGTTCTAATATTGAAGATCTTTGTAGTAATTACAAATATATACACATAGTGGATTAAGTCTAACATGCATATATATGCCTATTTTACGAAACGTAAAATAAACTCTTTTACCTTGAAAAGATCTACCTAGCTTTGATCAATTTTGTTCTTTGCTGAAATTCTTCCCTTCGTTATGTTTTCCTTTTTGTTCGAAAGTCTCCTTGGTCTCCAAGGGTTCTCTTATTAATATGTTGTAGATTTATATTATATAAAGTTAACTAGACAAACAACTAGGTGACGAGTTATTTCCCTTTATGCTATGTAATCTCACTTGAATACCTATCCCTTTTGCGAAAACTTTATTTTCCCTTAAGATTTTTCCTCCAATAATATTCATTCTCATGTGAGGGTTACGGAAACATTATTATCACCTAAAATAGTTTTCCATAGTGATCTTATTTGATAATCACCAAAAATCTACTTAGTTTTTTTTTTTCCTACCTTTTGTTATTTCAAGTATTCTAGATGTTTTTTCCTTCACACATATATAATAACATATATAGATAGACACGTAATTACTTACCTTAGGGGTAAGAAGACTTTTATTAGTCATACTACTAATAAATTAAGAGAACTCCACGTGTTACTCTAGGTTCTTTTAGGGTCATAATTACATTGATACATATATATACAGATATGAATTCGACATTATATCATTATCATCATAGAACTTCAACTAGAAAATTATTTAATTATTATTCTACCTTTCCCTAGCAACTAAGTCGAATTATAACAACTTCAAAATTCCCAATGACCCGTAAAGATCTAAGCTCTCCCTCAATATGCGAATTCAATTCGCACTTCTTATGGCTGGCAAAACATAATTCGCAAAGTTCTTCTATGGCCCGTGAATTTCTTTCATAATTGGCGGAGTCCTTCTGATTCGGGAAATATTACTCCCTTTCATAAGTTAGGTTTGCGAACTTTAATTTGTGAAAACCTTTTAATGCCAAACTTCCTTTACTTAATTAAAAACTCCGTGCACTTCACCTAATTCAAAATTCCTTACTTAGAAAATTTTAATTTCGTAACATTCCATCTTTTGCTACCTATACTTATTTGAAAATTTCGAACTATCATGTCTACACTAATATTATTCTCATCTACACTTTTATCATGAAATTTATTATACCAATACATGAAATAAATGCATGAAAGGGTATAAGGTTTCGGTTCCTGACAATTCTCCCCCCTTTTAAAAATTTCGACCTCGAAATTCCGTACCTGTTTTGGCTAATAACCATCTCTACTGTTTCCCATGTATCTTCACGAGTTGAATGGTTCTTCCATCTCACTTTTACTATCGGGATCGTTTTATTCCGTAATTGTCTTGCTGCATATTCAGGAATTATGCTGATCACTTTTATCTGAAATCTTTGACAACCCTTACTGTTTCGTCACTTAACATATGAAAAGGACCTAATCCGTATCTTTTCGTAACATACTGACGCAAAACACAATATCGCATATCTGTGACATTTTCGTTGATAACGCCCATTCGTATGCTAACGGTCCAATACTTCCAAGTATCTCAGATAATTCAACGTATCGTGGACTTGATTTTTATTTTTTTATTTTTATTTTTTTTCTATTTCCCTTAACTGCTTATTCCATTACCCATCGAAATCGATCAATGTAACTCATTTATCGTTCTTAGGCTATTTTATGTCGATTCCTAACTATTTCATCTTTCCCATTGTATCCTGAATCAATTCTGGCACTTCTAATATCCGTTCATTTTCTATACCCCTCATATCGATTATTATAGGCTCCATTAGCACTATATAATCATCCCGTGATCCCTTTAAACTTAATCCTACGATCGAAGCATATTTTTCGAATTCTGCATCGCTCTTTTTGATTATCCATTTGTTTGTGGATGAAATGTCTTTCTGACATAACTTAATTCTGACACTTCCTATAGTTCCCCCAAAATCTGTAAATGAATCGAAAATTACAATCAAACACAGTATATGCAGATACTCTATATAGTCAAACTATTCCATTGACGTTTCTTTTTGCTAAATTTTTCCATTGTAGAATCCGATCTAAATGGCAAACAGTGAGCGAACTTGATAAACCTATCGATAATTACTCGAATGGTGCCATTTTCTTGGTTGTTGGAGGCAGACATAAACGAAAATCCATCGTTATATATTCCTCTTTTCAACTGATATAGGTAAAGGATAGAATTTTACCCAAGAGAACTTAATGTTCAGCTCTAACCTGTTAGCAAGTTAGAAAATTCAGCATATACTTGGCCACATCTCCTTTCATTCCCAGCCACTAATAATGAGTCTTGAGGTTTCGATATATCTTAGTGCTACCCGAATGCGCAATGTAAGGAACCGTATGTGATTCTTCCATTATTTTTCATCATAGGTTATCAACATCGGGTAACACATATCCAGCTATTAATCATTCATATACTAATTTCACCTAGGGTAAAAAGACTTCCCTAGTCCTTGTTTCACTTCCATACCAATCTTGACTAGTTTTTGATTCTTGAATTGTACTTGTTTAATTCAATCCTTCGAATTTAGACACACTACGATCGAAACATATATATAGTACCTATACCATTCACATTCATTTCGACGTTTATTACCTCAGACCAATCAAATTTGATAATGAATGTGATGATAAATAGGAAATAGTACCATATAATTTTCGATTCAAATGTCCGTAATAATGTCCGTCTCTCTATAATGATCCTCTAATGCTCCAATTCCCTCTATAGTGATCCTCTAGCGGTCCAATTCCACGTTTCTGTCTCATATTTAGTTCATGTTGGCTCAACAAACACTTCATATTGTTATGATCCATGGATATCTGGAATACTGCATCCTATAGGTAGTGTCGCCATATCTTTAATGCGAACCCTACGGCAATTAGTTCCAGATCATAAGCTAGGTAAGACGTCTTATACAGTTTTAACTGTCAAGGCAAGTACGCCAATACTTTTCCATGCTGCACTAGTACACATCTTAATCCTTATACCATGCACTATTTTAGGTTACGAAACGTTTGGTGCTCAATGAATTAGTTACACCTAGACCGTAGTTATCCTTTAGTTTTTCGAACTTCTTTGACATTCTTCTAATGTCGCTCGCATTCTTCTTTTTGACTTAAAATACACCAGAATATCGCCAATAAAGACGACCACGAACTGGTCTATATAAGGTTGGAAAAACATTACTTATCAACGTCATAAAGATTGCAGGGGTATTCTTTAATCCCACGGCATATTTAGATGCTCATAACTTGTTCCAAAATAATTTTTGGAATGTCACCGTCTGCAATCTTTAGTTGATGGCGTCCCAACCTTAAGTCAATCTTGAAAAATACTTTAGAACCTTGCAATTGATCGAAAAAGTTATCGATTCAAGGTAGCGTATTTATTTTTCACCTTCACCTTGTTTACTGCTGACAGCCATTACATAACCTGAGTGTATCATCCATCTTTTTAATAAAGAGAAGAGGCGTCCCCCAATGCGATGCATTCAGTCACATATAACCTGTCCAATAATTTCTTGAGTTGTACCTTAAGCTTACTAAATTCGATCGGCGCCATGCCTAGTCGAAAGTCAATGATGTGGTAATCCATGCAATTCCTTAAGAAAAATACAAAATATTTGCTAACTTCTGGAATATCTTCTACCTTTATTCCATATGATTGCATACTTATATAACGTAAGTCAGATATCCTTCTCGTCCTTACTTACCATCTTGAGTACTTCTAAACTTAATATCTGATATGCTATTCGTACGCCCTTTTCTCCCTGGAATATCATATGTGATTAATCCAAAGGAGACAATTCAATTTTCTAGTTAAAACAGTTAAGTTTCGTTAAACATCGATATAGCCATTCCATATCTAATATTACGTCGGAGTCTATTAAAGATATGACCGATAAGATGTTTAATCTCTAATCCGTCATTATTAACTTTACACTTCAGGTGTACTGTATTTACTATAACTACTCGCCGAAAATCGATCATAAACCTCATTTCTTACCTATACTATTCTTTGCAAAACCTCCTTGTATAATTGTTGCCAAAACTCATTATACACCCCTTTTTCATTTTTTTTATCAGACGATACTTCGACTTGCTTCCTTTTACCATTCTGAAAATTTCTAAACTCCGTCTCCAATCATCCGGCACGAATAACTGTTCTTTAATTTCCATACGGCTCTATATCTGCTGGCATGATACGACTTCAAATCACATAATAAAATCCTGCCTCAATTATTCATCATTTATTCCTGTCCATAGTTAACCATATTAGATAACACTTCACATTTGCCTATCAACCTACTTCCTGTCTCAGCTCAAAAAGTTTTTTTTTTCTTTCTGATCTTCATAAACCTCTAGCATGTAAGTATCATCAAATTCTCTTAAGAAATCCTCCCAAATCAACCTGGGTTATACTATACTATCTGAAACTGTTTTCCCATTCGTATACCTGCCCCTGTAAGAGTGAGACTCGATAGTCAAATCCTTCTTTTAGAATACACTATAATAAGTTAAACATCCTTTCCGTTCTTTTCTGTCTCCATAAAATCACTAGTACCCGAGATCCACAGTACCCATCTTTCTCAGCTTACCATACCATCGTTTACGGGGAATTGTCAGGGTTTTCCATGCTCTTATTGCTTATGCATATGAGATGAATGTGATTCAGGTACGGCCGGTCTTCTTCCTCCCCCTATCATATGTTCATCGTGCTCTATATGCATCGTTTCACTTTCCTACCCTTTGCCTTAATATGCAAAAAAAGTCTAAGGCAAACTATAACATACACATACTATGCAATTATCTACAGAACCTAAAGCCTAGGCTCTGATACCACTACATGTAACGCCCCGTTTCCTTTTTCCGTATTTAGGCAGCTATTATATTTTTTTTCCCATAAAATTTTTCGCTTTCCTTTCCTTCATAACCATTCACTTTGAACATAAACGGAGGCGTACATCTGTCCATTTCCTTTCACTCATAACGCACATATATGTACGCAATATAATCATTTTAGTATCATAACAAAGTTGCTACCGTTCCTTATACTATATGCAACTATATACTATGGGGAGTAGGATGAGAGTGTAGCCGGCCAACCTTGAATCCATGCTTTCGTATGTGGGTGTGTTCTAAGTAGCCTGTTAGATATCTACAACACTGTAAAACAATTATTCAGAGTATGATCGCAACATGTTATTCCATAACACATAATAATAAAACTGAAATCATAAATCAATTTGTTTCGCGTAACTATCGTAACATCCTATTCATATACCCATCATGCTCGTTCATATAGCCATTTGCCATAAGATCCGTAGATCATTGGCAATTCTATACATCCATCACATATCGTTGTCCATATCAGATCCGTAGATCCAACGTGAAATCCATACAATCATATATTCTTTCACATAACAGTCACTTATTCAAACATGAATTTCCGTCACGTAACCATAGTCCACATATCATTTCATATGATCTATAAATCAATGCAACTCTATATGATCATTTTCTTTTGATACTTCCGTTATAGACTGGCTAGACTCGTACAGTAGGCCCGTTTGCATGGGACTCTGTCAATACTATAAATATTTGTATGTGCCTGTACATGACTCTGTCATCCCCCGATTTGAAGGGAAGTAACTGTCATCCCCCTATTAGAAGGGAAGTATCTATCATCCCCCGAAAGGGAGGTATGCCGTAGCATCCGTATCATCCGATGTCATAGCAGTCATAACGGTTTCTCCGTTCATTATTACATATATGCAAATGCTATGCCCATATTCGTATTTCACAAATCTATCAAATCACAATTGTCACATAAGAGCACATTACGGCACAGTCAATCCATATAACACGTATATCATAGAATTATAACACGTATATCATAGAATTATAACACATATATCATAGAATTATAAATCAATATATTCATATAAAGCATATAAACACATAGAACACATAGAAACAGAACACATGTTGCATATCATACTCACAGGTTTCGTTTATACTCCTGTTCGCTAATCAACCTTATCCTTGCCTTTATCGGGATCCTGACCTATAGAGATATTATTCCGGGTAAATATGAGATCCCTAATATGATGCATATTTCGTGATATTCATTCCTATGCATGATAATGTTTCTATAATTCTTTATCCCTTCATATTTATTTTAATCATTTCGATATACCGTATTTCGGTCTAAGTTCTATTATACTCTGTATCGAAACTTTTTGAAACTCTAGCTTATATTATATCGAAAATATTGAAGTGCCTTTCATTTAACCATGCGAAAACTTCGGGTAATATAAAAAATTATGGGCCTTGACGAAAACCTAGTAAATGCTGCAAATCTTATGCCGAAACATTCATGTAACTTGAAAATCTTATATGATTGCTGAAAACATGGAGCATGTCGAACAATTTCTAATATGTATATTACAATGTTGACTTTATAGACTAGCACTGCCGAAACTTTCAAGATTAATGATTAATACCAGGAACTAAATAACCCCAAAAACCCCATTGTAAAGTTCTAACATCGATAACCTAAAGACATCTAGTCATCAAAATACTGAAATGTGCATATATTAAGAAATATTTACCTAACCAATACTTTAAAAACTCAAACCTCTGTTAAACTTTAACATGCTCCAACACCGAAACTTATTTCAACAAGTACATGTTCAATCCGTACAAAATCTGAAAAACCTAAGGTTACGAAATATCCCATATAGCTTAAACCCTAAATATTAACATAGTATTGCTGAAAATCTCTTGTCCTTGCATATTCACCTAGAAGGTTCGATTAGCTTTTAAACACAATACGTTCTAATATTGAAGATCTTTGTAGTAATTATAAATATATACACATAGTGGATTAAGTCTAACATGCATATATATGCCTATTTTACGAAACATAAAATAAACTCTTTTACCTTGAAAGATCTACCTAGCTTTGATCAATTTTGTTCTTTGCTGAAATTCTTCCCTTCGTTATGTTTTCCTTTTTGTTCGAAAGTCTCCTTGGTCTCCAAGGGTTCTCTTATTAATATGTTGTAGATTTATATTATATAAAGTTAACTAGACAAACAACTAGGTGACGAGTTATTTCCCTTTATGCTATGTAATCTCACTTGAATACCTATCCCTTTTGCGAAAACTTTATTTTCACTTAAGATTTTTCCTCCAATAATATTCATTCTCATGTGAGGGTTACGGAAACATTATTATCACCTAAAATAGTTTTCCATAGTGATCTTATTTGATAATCACCAAAAATCTACTTAGTTTTTTTTTCCTACCTTTTGTTATTTCAAGTATTCTAGATGTTTTTTCCTTCACACATATATAATAACATATATAGATAGACACGTAATTACTTACCTTAGGGGTAAGAAGACTTTTATTAGTCATACTACTAATAAATTAAGAGAACTCCACGTGTTACTCTAGGTTTTTTAGGGTCATAATTACATTGATACATATATACATATATCAATTCGACATTACATCATTATCATCATAGAACTTCAACTATAAACATTATTTTATTATTATTCTACCTTTCCCTAGCAACTAAGTTCTCGAATTATAACAACTTCGAAATTCCCAATGACCCGTAAAGATCTAAGCTCTCCCTCAATACGCGAATTCAATTCGCACTTCTTATGGCCGGCAAAACATAATTCGCAAAGTTCTTCTATGGCCCGTGAATTTCTTTCATAATTGGCGGAGTCCTTCTGATTCGGGAAATATTACTCCCTTTCATAAGTTAGGTTTGCGAACTTTAATTTGTGAAAACCTTTTAATGCCAAACTTCCTTTACTTAATTAAAAACTCCGTGCACTTCACCTAATTCAAAATTCCTTAGAAAATTTTAATTTCGTAACATTCCATCTTTTGCTACCTATACTTATTTGAAAATTTCGAACTATCATGTCTACACTAATATTATTCTCATCTACACTTTTATCATGAAATTTATTATACCAATACATGAAATAAATGCATGAAAGGGTATAAGGTTTCGGTTCCTGACAATTCTCCCCCTTTTAAAAATTTCGACCTCGAAATTCCGTACCTGTTTTGGCTAATAACCATCTCTACTGTTTCCCATGTATCTTCACGAGTTGAATGGTTCTTCCATCTCACTTTTACTATCGGGATCGTTTTATTCCGTAATTGTCTTGCTGCATATTCAGGAATTATGCTGATCACTTTTATCTGAAATCTTTGACAACCCTTACTGTTTCGTCACTTAACATATGAAAAGGACCTGATCCGTATCTTTTCGTAACATACTGACGCAAAACACAATATCGCATATCTGTGACATTTTCGTTGATAACGCCCATTCTTATGCTAACGGTCCAATACTTCCAAGTATCTCAGATAATTCAACGTATCGTGGACTTGATTTTTATTTTTTTATTTTTTTTTTTTCTATTTCCCTTAACTGCTTATTCCATTACCCATCGAAATCGATCAATGTAACTCATTTATCGTTCTTAGGCTATTTTATGTCGATTCCTAACTATTTCATCTTTCCCATTGTATCCTGAATCAATTCTGGCACTTCTAATATCCGTTCATTTTCTATACCCCTCATATCGATTATTATAGGCTCCATTAGCACTATATAATCATCCCGTGATCCCTTTAAACTTAATCCTACGATCGAAGCATATTTTTCGAATTCTGCATCGCTCTTTTTGATTATCCATTTATCTGTGGATGAAATGTCTTTCTGACATAACTTAATTCTGACACTTCCTATAATTCCCCCAAAATCTGTAAATGAATCGAAAATTACAATCAAACACAGTATATGCAGATACTCTATATAGTCAAACTATTCCATTGACGTTTCTTTTTGCTAAATTTTCCATTGTAGAATCCGATCTAAATGGCAAACAGTGAGCGAACTTGATAAACCTATCGATAATTACTCGAAGACCAAAGGAACCTGCCTTCGGACTATCTTGTAGAAAGTGGCATGGTTCCTGCTGTGAACTTCTCCAACGATAATCTCATACGCTCGTCAGAACGACTGGAAGAGGAGCACCACGAAGTGAACTTCTTCAACGATAATCCGGTCTTATATCGGGAAACGAGAAGAGGAGCGCGGCCTCGGGTACGAATTCCATAACCGTGAACTTTTCCAAAAAGATAATCTCTGAAACCTCTCTAGGGATTAAGAGAAGAGGAGCACGGTATCGGCCCGAGAACCAACAAGAAGAACTTCGCCTACGATAATCTCCTATCGCCTCTTGGAGAAGCGGAGCTTCAGCTTGAGCATAACATAAAAAGGGATAGTTCTTAAAAGAAAAAGAGGGACAAAGATTGAAAAGAAGAAAGACGCCGGAAAAAAAAAAAAAGAGGAGACGGACGTAGAAATGGAAGATGACTTGAGTGATATAAATATAAAAATCCCAAGTAAGAAATAATTGAGTGCAAGAGCGAACCTTGTGAGAGTTGTCGAAATGGACCAGTCTATGAACTTAGGACTTCAGTTTGACGACATGACTTGACGGCATTTTCTTCTTTCAGATGTTTCGTAAAATTTTAGGTGTGACGATTGATCGAAGCAAAATAATCTGACCCCATACTATAATAATAGTAAAATACGAAAAATAATTAACAAAAAATAATAAATAATAAATAAACAATATATATATATATATATTCGCGCATTTTGACATGAAATGTTGTGTTTCATATGAGTTGAATTGAATAAATGTGAATCTGTTTTAGTATCGCACATTCTAAATGCAATGTTAGACTGCATTGGTACTAAATTGTTTAAATGCGATAAATTTTTCATTTTTCTTACCCTCACACAATATTATAAGTACATGTTTTCGGGGACCATGTATATGTGCTTAATGAGTAAATTTGTGTGTTATATGCTCGTGACTTGAATTGATTTTATATGCTTGCATACTTAGTCAAATCTTGCGCATTATTTGAGGGGGGGCAAATATAAAAATCGTGCATTAGCTCCAAATATTCTTGACGTTTTTCTCTAAGCGTTTCAGATTCTTTCAAACAAAATTACGGAGCAAGACGTCGACACTACAAGGAAAGGAGCTAGTCACAGACCAAATATTTAATCCCTAAAAGAATTGCTGATTAACTCCATTATTTCTAACATCTTCTTTCTAAGTGGTACAGATTTCTAATTTCTGCCAGGGAATCAAGATGTTACTACACGGAAAATACAGGGAGTTAATTGCATTTATTTTAATTCTGAGGGGGAGCTTCACAATGTGATTTTATTTGAAATAGGGGTCAATCTGAAAATTTTAGAAGTACTTACTTTCGAGAAACTAGATAAAAGACTTAATTCACGATCATAAGTTTCTCGATCGTAAACAGTGTTGGAAACGATTTTGATTGGCCGCGATAATTTGCGATCGATAAATTTGAATTGAGAAGCAATTTTCGAATCAAAATTTCTCGAGCGCAAATAGTAATGGGCCTGATCCATTTAATCGCAAAACGTCCAATCGCAAACCCAACATTAATTTACAGCGAGTTATTAAAAGTTCACTTTTTGTCAGTCGAAAAACTTTTTCTCACGCAACCCTAATCGCAAAAAATTTCTCTCGCGAAAAACATTCACAGACAGCTCAAATTTTTCAAAAATCTTTCGATTTTCAACACCAAACTGTCTATTTAAGGTAGAAATGAGATTCTTTTGACATTTGCATGTGATTACCTTCGTTAGCATCTGCATTTTGAAGTTTTTAGCATGTTTAGACTTAGATTTTCGACTGTTCTTCAAAACTGAGAAAACCGTAACTATTGTGATTTAGGCTTGATTTTGAGTTCTATATGAGTTTAATGCCTGCGCTTAGGATATTTTCGATATTCTCTATCCGGTAGAATGAATCATCGGAAAATCTGAATCTTCAACTGAAATTTAAGTTTGGATGAAACTGGGCTTTTGAATGTTTGAAGCCATCGAAGAACTTTGTCGATCGCAAACAGTCTTAATTGAATTCTGATTTAATTGAGATACTGTTTGTATCGAATTAGTTTTTTCGATCGATAAAATTCTGATTTAGTCGATAAGATAGAAGATTTTGACCGAAAAATTATTTACCATCGAGAAATCTAATTAGGATTTTTGGTGAGCGAAAAACTTAAGCACTGAATTGACAATTTAGATGCAAATTTTATCGAGCGTAAAACTTACTATCGCAAAATAGAATTTTCGAGTTAATTTCAATTTGGTCGCAAAAATATAGCAGCGAAAAATTAATTTTTCAACGCTTAATTTTTCGATCGTAAAATTCACCGCTTAGGATTTAATTGATCGAAAAATTTCTCGACGATTGACTTAGTCTTTCGTTGACTAATTTCTCGATAAAAATATGTCGCAGCGAAAATTTTTTACTTACAATCGAAAATCACACACCGCTCGACAAAATTCAAATCGAAAAATTTTATTCAATCGAAGAAAATTTCTCGACTGTAAATTTACCTGAGAAACAATTTCTCGATCGTAAATTTACACGGAATTTTCTCGATCGTAAAATTGATCGACTACAGTCTCGATTTCGACTTCAACACTTAGAAATTTTTCTCTAAGTCTTTTATACTGTAGCGAACATTAGCGAATAAAATTTTCTCGATCGAAAAATTAAACGGAGACATTACAATTGAAATCAATGCATAGGAAATCAATTTGAAAACCAATTTTATCGAGCAAAAAATTTCTCCGCATGAACAGTGACATTATCCGCGATTAAACACTTAGAAAATTTCGATTTCTTTTTCACGCGTTAAGTGTTTAATTCAAAATTACAATCATGGCATTACATTTTTTTTCAAAATCAAGTATCCTATGTGCAAATCATACGATTTTAATAAAAAATCATCAAACATGTCATGACTTGATACAATATTATAGTATGATCAAATTAAATCCATTTTCGACTATAATAAAAAATTATGAACTAATGAACTTTTATATCTCTTTATTTCTTTTCAGATGGATCGCTACCCTCGATACAATCACATATACGACCACAATCTATATCTGAAGGTCCAGGATACAAATTTCCAGCTCGATCTGAGCACCTTCCGATGACCGGACGAGATCATCATATCTATCCTGCGAGGCCACCCCATTTGGCACGCGCTGACGGTCACCGCCTCGGTGCCAATGGTGTATCTCCAGCAATTCTGGGGATATATACAAGGAGCTGTAGCAAATGGGGCATTTTCCTTCACAACGAGAATCAGGACGCGGAATATTCATATGAGCAAGAGCCAGTTCGGGATGATATGAACTTGCCACACAGCGACAACTACGACCCGCTCCCGTCGGACGCAGAAATGGTCCACGACTTCATGCATATCAACCGCAGCTCACCAAGTTAGCTCAGGTCCAGAGCAGCGGTATCCCTCACCCCTGGAAGACACTGTTCGGGATCGTGAACAAGTGTATATCACCCAAGCACGCCGGCTTCGACAAGGGCAACGGCAATATACTGCGAATCTTTCACGGACTCGCTTTCTCCCGAAATTACGATTTCGCGCAGCTGATCTGGAATGATCTAGCTGAACAGATTCGGCTGAAGGAGAATCGAAGATCGAAGAACGTGCCCTATGCTCGATCAACGTGATCAACAGGGAGTTCATGGAGTTACATGTAGAGAACATCCCTCAGCTGCCTCCCGGAGGAAACTATCAGCCGCCAAGGCTAAAGTTCTTCCATAATCCACGGCTCACGGACTTGGATCAACCGTCGATGCCGATTCCACTCAACCTACTCAGGCTCACCGACCCGCGGGAGCTGAGTATCAGAGATTCTGTCGGGAACACAATCTCACCGAGCAAATGATTAGAGGGCCCCCGGCAGATGTACATGTGAGCCCTCCCCAACCACAAGACACGATGATTGATGTTGTCGCTCAGGAGCTTCAACAGGAGTGTCAATTGATCGAAGAGCCAATGCCCGACGTAGATGACACCCTAATAGACGTCGTGGCTACTGAGATGGCGCTCGAGGCCCCTGGACATGAATACCAAGTGAAAGTACCCATACATGTAGGCATGCTCGAAGAAACCATTTAGGAGGTTCTTCAACCAGTAGCACAGCCCGAGGTCGAATGGGGCGAAGCTCTCTTCCACTAGTGACGAATCACGCATTGGAGGACGTTGATCGTGACCCCACTCCTCACACAGCCACCCCGTCTAGTCTAACAGCATAACAGAAAGTCGTCGGAAAATAACTTTTAGTTCAGTATGTTAGGAAGGGTATTTTCGTCAATATTTTTAAGCCTTATCTATGCCATTTTCGAAAAAGTTGGTCCTTTAAACTAATAGGAATTCTGACAGGGACTGAACAGTTTAAGAAAGGGGAAATTTTGTGTCAGGCCCCAGAATATTTTAAAATTAGGGATCAGACCCTCTCAGATATTTTTTTAGTTTTAAGGACCTCTTTTTTGAAAAATTAAGTGAAAAGGACCCAAAACTGTGATTTGACGAAATTACCATTAATAAAAGTGATTTCTAAATGGTATTTGACGTCAGTTTTATGTTATACAGTTATACTGATTTGTTACACAGTTATACTGATTTGTTACCGTAACAACCGCAAGTGTTACTTTAACGTCATAAGACGTTACTTATCGACAGTAAAATGTTATTAACAGACATATTTATTACATCGAATTATCGAACCCCATTTTTCACACAGATCGAGAATCGATTGTTAACACCTTGTTTTGTATTCCATCATGCGATATTACACCATAAACCCTAAACCGTAAACCCTAAACTCAACGCAACGACCATTAGCATTTTTCTATAAAAGATCGAATCATTAGCGTTTCGATCTTATTACACGTTTCGAGATTGAAAATTGGTAACCCATTATAGGAGCATTGCTCCCTATAATGATGAATTTTCTGTCTAGGGAAACGGGGGGAGATGGTCCGGTGGAGGGGTCAAGAACAATTATAACTGTTACACAATTATACTGATTTGTTACCGTAAAAACCGTAAGTGTTATTTTAACGTCATAAGACGTTACTTATCGACAGTAAAATGTTATTAACAGACATATTTATTACATCGGTCTATCGAACCCTATTTTCCCACTGATCGAGCATTGCTCCTTATAATGATGAATTTTCTGTCTAGGAAAACATGGGGATGGTTGGGTGGAGGGTTCGAGAACAATTATAACAGTTTTGCGCTGAAAAAAAATACTTCCTTTCATTTGGATAACAACAGTATTGTATTGAGTACCATATGACGTCTATTTAGTAACAAACGAAGTCGCACAAGTACCACATCATTCAAAACTAATACCGTTTCCTGCAGTAACACATTAACAAATGATGTTGCAGGAATCGGTATTATTTTTGAATATTGTGTTACTTATGCGACGTCATTTGTTACTAAATAGACGACATATGGTACTCAATACAAGACTGTTGTTATCCAAGTGAAAGAAAGTGTTCTTTTTCAGCGCCGAACTGTTATAATTGGCTGAAACGGATTATTTAGGTATACAGCGTAATTTTGGCATATGTCAGGGTTGTCTTTTTGCGTCATTTTAGGGCCTGATCACTGAGTTTTCCCAAAAGTGGGTCCTTAATACTAAAGCCCACTCCAATGGGGCCTGAACCCTAACCCAAACTTCTTAATGGGGCCTGAAATTGAATTAACCCTTTAAGAAATTACTGACTATGGACTAAATAGAAATTTCCCTTTTTAAAAAGACCCCCTATCTTCCTGATCTCCTTCCTCGATTGAATCTTTCTCCTATCCTTCGATCCAATCTCTTATTCTTCTCCTATCATCTCTAGATCTCTGAATCTGCTGATAAGAAAACCCAGAAATATATCGGTACATGACAGGAGATTGGATGTTTTGAGGATAATTTAGAGAATGGGGAAGACGAAAGAAGTTACAACTGTGTCTCCTTATTTCCTTAGAGGATGCGTTAAGGACGACGGCAATGGGAAGAGGAGAAGGTCGGAAAAGAATGATGATTTCTCTGTAGTCAAACCCAGACGAAGGAGAAAGATGGTAGGAGATGAAGATATGGCGGTGGAGAAGATAAAAAAACCGAAGAAGAACGAAGTTACTGTCGTCTCCCCTTATTTCATCAAGAAATCTCAGGAAGATGACGAAAGATATGGAGGGAAAGGAAAATATGACTTGAATACGGCTGATGGTATAGAAAAGGCCGACGAAAATTCATCTATGGTGATTGAGGGGAAGAACGTTAAGAAGACGAGAACGCGAAAGAAGAAACAAATTGTTGTTGTCTCCCCTTATTTTATAAAGAAATCTAAGGAGGATGAAGAAGCTGATGGTGGCAAAGGAAAAAAAGACTTCAACTTGAAGGCAGAGGAAAGTTTATCTTTGGTGATTGTGGGCAAGAAGAAGAGAACGCGGAAGAAGAAAGAAATTGTTGTCTCCCCTTATTTTATAAATAAATCTAAGGAGGATGAAGAAACCTATGGACAAAAAGGGAAAAAAGACTTGATCTTAGCTGATGTTGTAGAAAAGGCAGAGGAAAATTTATCTATGGTGACTGAGGGGGTGAAGAAGAAGGATAAGAGAACGCGAAAGAAAAAAGAATTTGTTGTTGTCTCCCCTTATTTTATAAAGAAATCTAAGGAGGATGAAGATGGCGGAAAAGGAAAAGAAGACTTGAAGTTGGCTGATGGTGTAGGGAAGGCAGAGGAAAATATATCTACGGGGATTGAGGGGAAGAAGAAGGGAAATAAGAAATCTCAGGAGGATGAAGCAGATGCAGGGAAAGGAAGAGAAGGCTTTTTGCATTTGGGTGATGGTATAAGGAAGGCAGAGGAAAATCCATGTATTGTGGTGGAGGGGAAGAAGCCACAGAGAAAAAAGCGAAAGAAGGAAGAACGTGTTGTCTCCCCTTATTTTATCAAGAAATCTGAGGAGAATGAGCTTTTGACATTGGATCGAACTCTTAGTGAAGAAAGAAAAGACGCCGCGCATTTGGGGAAGGAGCAGAATCCATCTATTGCTGTGGAGGGAAAGAAGAAGCAGAGGAAAAAAGGAAACCAGAAAGACATTGTCGTCTCAACTTATTTTACAAAGAAATCTAACGAGGAGGATGAAGATGGAGGAAAAGGAAGAAAAGACGGTGTACTTTTGGGGAAGGAGGAGAAGAAGCAAAGAATAAAACGAAACAAGAAAGTAATTGTTGTCTCTCCTTACTTTATAAAGAAATCTCAGGAGGAAGAAGCCGTTGTTCAAGAAGGAAAAATGGGTGTCGAAATCGCTGGTGATCGTATAGCAAAGGAAGAGGACAGTAACTCACCTAAAGATGATATCTTCTCACGATTTGCCTTTACAGGTGGAGAAGATTGTACCGTATCTTCATTTCAGAACAAGAGAGCCGTAGACGACGACGATGATGTAAAAGAAGTCGTTGTGAAGCCTCAAAGAAGAGTTACTATCCGTGCACCTCCTCTTACTTCTGTCCAGAAGAAAGATGAAGCTTATCTAAGAAGAGATGCTGATAACAGTTGGATACCTCCTCGATCACCTTTCAATCTCTTACAAGAAGATCACTCCTTTGATCCTTGGAGGGTTTTGGTCATATGCATGCTTCTTAACTGCACCACGGGCTTGCAGGTTGGTTAATGACAATTATATCCATCCCAACATGTATATACTATTGTCGTCTTGTTTGTAATTATATTATTGATCAATATAGTAGAAGTATCTATTTAGGTAAAGAGAGTGATATCAGATCTGTTTGAGCTGTGTCCTAATGCTGAGGCTGCTAGCGAAAAAGTCACTGCAGAGGAGATAGAAACCGTAATACGCAGTTTGGGTTTGCATAGGAAGAGATCGCTGATGATAAAACGCTTCTCTTCAGAATATCTTCGACAAGAATGGACTCATGTCACCCAACTACCAGGCGTTGGCAAGTAAGAGCAATTTACACTTACCATCTATGCAAAAAAAAAATCCATTTGCAAGTTTGTATTTTAAATCTCCTATTGTTTTGTTAGATATGCAGCTGATGCATATGCCATATTCTGCACTGGCAAGTGGGAGCGTGTGAGGCCAATCGATCACATGCTCGTCAAATACTGGGAATTCCTCGGCGGTCTCTGAAGTTTGGTTATTCATATTTATGTTCGTCATATTTATTTGATGAATCCTTAGTTGGTGTAAGTTTTGGATAGATTATCATAGTCCTTATGACTCACGAAGTGTTGCTCACATGATTCGCGAACTCGACATCTCACAAGCTTCACGAACTCAATTCGCCAACCTAGCTTAGCTCGTGAAGTTAGATTCATCAAGTTCACCTAATTCGTGACACTTCGCGAATCCATTGTATTAATTTAGGGTTCACGAACTTGCTTAAGTCCTTTAGTTCACGAAGTTACTACAAGAACAACCCTATGATTCGTCAAGTCCTCTTTCGTGAAGTCGATTGGATTAGCCAAATCTTACTTCGCGAACTCCTTACGACATGTGAACCTCTCATGGCCTGTGAGGTGCTTCCCATTCGTGAAGTCTATCACTTCACTCCTAGTTCGTGAACTAGCATGCTTCGCAAATTCCTTAGAACTAAATTTGGGTTCGTGACTTGAACAACTCGTGAAACCCTAATTTGCAAAGTGCTTTGCGAAGCTTGTTTCACGAACTTAGGGTTCGCCAAGCTTGCATACTTCGCGAAGTGAACACTCCCAGCTTAGTTTGCGAGGTCTACTTCCCTAACTGTTCGTGAAGTTCTTGACATGGAACACATGATTGGCTACTTTAATACCTATCACACACGCGAAGCCATCCTTATATACCAATTCGCGAGCTTGTTTTGGCATGCTCGACTTTGGCTCGTGGGCTTTGCCCTCTCTCTGGGTTTACGAGCCCACTTTGTTGACCAAGTTCAGATTCGGGTTCGATGGAGCAGCGGTAGATTTTGAGAGTTGGGTAGAATTACCATCAAGTTGGATCTTACCGAGGTCTTGAACAAAATAAATGGCTAAGAACTCCGCCTAGATGCAGAGCCTGAATTATGTCTCAAAAAAGGACGCAAAGCTATAAGACATCCTTTGCTTAACGAAAAAGGCATCTAGACGCAGCATCACAGCTATCAAAGGTTTTGAAACACCAAAAAGGGCGGCTGAGCCAGTGGAGGCTTGCTTCGCATAGGCTACACAAGCTAGGATTGTTGATTGATTGTTGACTGGTAGAACATGATTCTTTCGCCATACTACGCTCAGGGCCTTGGTCAGAAAGCCCTTTTTGTTTTGACCGACCCACTAGAAACGGAAGTCATTCAGGAGCGAAAGCTGACTCTCTGGGGTTCGCCAAGTGCTTCTCACATGCATTCGTGTACTTATGGAGTTTGGCAAGCTCGTTCCATTCGCGAAGTCATCCTCCCACTAACAATTCGTTAAGCTCATACTTCAGGGATCCATCTATCTTATCCCTACTAATTCGCGAAGTGGCTTGAAATAATTTCCAATTCGTCAAGTTCCTATGCTACCTAACTTCGACCTGCGAAACCCTCCTTCCACGATTTGGTTCGAGAACTCTCTCCTTAATTCGTGAAGTTCATACTTTTCGAACCAAAAACACTTTATGACTTGCGAACTCTAAAGCCTTCGATCTAAACATCACTTTTTCTCAAGAACACGTTGAAGACCCTAAGAACTTAAAAAAATTGAGATCAGTCTAAAACTCGAGCTTAAGCAAATTTTTCCAGGTTCTATCATCGTAAATATGTCGAATTCGAACTCATAGCCTAAATTACAAGCTAAAAACGTAAAAGCATTAGTAGAAATTCCATACCTTCCTTAAGTTAGGTTTCGATCTCTCTCTCTCTCTCTCTCTCTCTCCCTTCTCTTTCACTTAAACTTTCGATGGTTTCTTACTAAAATGTGTTTACCACATTGAAATGTTTTAGATAAATATTAATCGAAGGTATGGGTGATGGGACTAATGTTGACGTGAATTTCCCACAGTTTGGGGAACTTTGTTTCTAATGTTTATCTCTAAGGGTTTGGGCCTAAGTTTAAATCAAGCCCAATCACAAATATAGTCCAACTTCTATTCTTACGAATATTACCTTAATTTTCCTCATTATCATATTTTCGAAAATTCCTTAGTGAATCAAAATTACTTAAGCACATAATAAATACACGAAATTCGTAAAGTCACATAAGCAGATAATTATTGCAGAAAATTCACACAATCACATAAACGTAAAATCTCTGTGCAAATTTTTGCAGTCACGTAAACATGAAATGTGCGTGCAAATTCATTGGCTGATTGGCTTACGGGCTCGGGTTCTACATCCTCCCCCCTTAACGAGGATTTCGCCCCCGAAATCAGTCCGTTTGGAACAATTCGGGGTAACGATCTCTCATCTCATCCTCACATTCCCAAGTAGCTTCCTCTGTTGACTAATTCCGCCAAAACACTTCTACTAAAGGGATTTCTTTATTCCTAAGCCGCCTGGTTTCGTACATCAAAATCTCCACCGGCGTTTCTTCGTAACTCTGATCAGGTATTAGTTGCTGGTGTAGAACTTCATTCTTCAATACATGACTTGGATTAGCGATGTATTTCCTTACGGGTGTGTTTGGTACGCAGAATTCGTTGTGGAAAAGAAAAGAAAATGTGTTATGGTACGACATGTGAAGCGGGATGTTCAATGATCCGATGCGTATCATTTTATTTTTCTTTTCTTTTCCACGTTGGATTCCGCAAACCAAGCGGAACCTAAGGGTTAGATGCGGAAAACATCGTAAACGTGGGATAGCGATGCGGGTAATTCCAACTGATATGCTACCTCGCCAATTCTGTTAATTATTCTGAACGTGCCAATGTATCTCGGGCTTAGCTTTTCTTTCCAAATCGCTTGACGCCTTTCATCGGAGATACTTTTACAAACACCCAATCATCTACCTCAAACTCCAGCAGTCTGCGTCTCTGGTCTGCACAACTCTTCTACCTGCTTTGGGGCATTCACATTCTTTCTCGTATTGTTGCTACAACTTCTTTCATTTCTCGCACCATATCTGGGCCTAACATCTCTCGTTCACCGATCTCGCCCAATGTACCGGAGATCTGCACTTACGGCCGTAGGGAGCTATTCCAATTGTAGCATGATAGCTATTGTTGTGCGGGAACTCGACGAGTGGAAGATATCTACTCCAGTTGCCTTTGAATTCAAGCACACAAGCTCGTAATATATCCTCCAATGTTTGGATGGTCCGTACTGATTGACCGTCAGTCTGTGGATGATATGCAGTACTAAAGGAAAGTGACGTCCCCATTGCCTTTTGTAGGCTCGTCCAAAACATCGACAGAAATCTGGAGCCTCAATCCGAGACGATTGCCGTTGGGATTCCATGAAGTCGCACAATTTCCTGAATGTGGAGTTCGGCGTATCGCTCCATGGAAAACGTTGAACTTATGGGCAGAAAGTGGGCAGACTTGGTAAGTCGGTCGACGATCACCCAAATTGCGTCGTGGCCTTTCACAGTCTTTGGCAAACCGACAACGAAGTCCATTGTAATGTTGTCCCATTTCCATTCAGGAATTGGTAGCGGCTGTAAAGTTCCTGGCGGCCTTCGATGTTCTGCTTTTATTTGCTGACATGTCAAGCACTACACGAACGCCGCTATCTCCTTTTTCATTTCTGGCCACCGGTAGTTTAGTCGGAGGTTTCTGTACATTTTCGTAGCTCCTGGATGTAATGAATACATCGTAGTGTGTGCTTCTGTCATCACGGTTCGTCGAAGCTCCGCATCATCGGGTACATACGATCTGTTTTTGTAATACAATCTTCCGTCGTCTGGAAATGTTAAGTCCACCGCTGGCTGTTCTGTTGGTGCCCCATTGATTTCATATAAAGCTCATCCTTTTCTTGCGCCCTTCCGATCTGCTCCAGCAACGTTGAAGTGTTAAAGCTGCCAATCTGGTTTCGACTTCGCCTAATTGTACAATCTCCACCTCAAGTAACTGTAAGTCGGGCTCACCGTTTTTCGGCTTAGTGCATCAGCTACCACATTTGCTTTGCCTGGGTGGTAATTGATTACACAATCGTAATCCTTAACGACTTCCAGCCACCGTCTCTACCTCATGTTCAAATGTTTCAAGCTCTTGTGGTCCGTGTAGATTTCACATCGCTCCCCTTAAACGTAGTGCCTCCAAATATTTAGGGTGAAGACCACAACTGCAAGCTTTAGGTCATGCGTCGGGTAATTCTTTTCGTATTCCTTCAATTGACGAGAGGCATAAGCTACTACGTTTCCATTCTCCATCAGCACACATCCCAAGTCATTCTTTAAAGCATCACCATAAACCAAAAATCCCCAGTTCCTGAGGGTATTGTGAGAATTGGGACTGAAATGGCGTATTCTACCTTGTTAACTAGGTCAGTGTTGAAGCGATTTTCGGGAAGTCTTTAATGAACTTCCTACAATACTGCCAAACCAAGAAAACTCTGCACCGGCCACATTTGTCGGTTGGGGCCAATTACTGATGGCTTCGACCTTGATGGGATCTACAGAAGTTCCTGCTCCGGAGATGATATGCCCCAGGAATGCTACTTGTTCTAGCCAAAACTGACACTTCTTAAATTTGGCGTACAACTGCTTCTCCTTTAATATTCCAAGAACTGACCGCAGATGCTGTTCGTGTTCATCCTTTGTCTTCTAATATGAGAATTTCGTCTATGAACACGATGGCGAACTTGTCCAGAAACGACTGGAATGCCCGATTCATCAGGTCCATAAATGCCACTGGCGCGTTAGTCAACCCAAAAGGCATGACTAAGAACTCGTAATGTCTGTAACGCATACTGAAGGTAGTTTTCGGGATATCTTCTTCCCAAATCTTTAGCTGATGATACCCTGACCTCAAGTCTATCTTCGAAAAACACCGTTGCGCCTTGCATTGGTCAAACAGATCGTCAATCCTTGGGAGGGGATATTTGTTCTTGATCGTTATCTTATTCAGGTCCGTATAGTCGATACACAGCTGCATGGATCTGTCTTTCTTTCGTACAAATAACACCGACGCTCCCTTTAACGACCCGTCCCATACCGGGTGTCACTGTAGCATTGGTCCCTATGGGTCCACCACACTCTGACTGATAGCCTGACCCCACTATACCACCATTTAAGCTTTCAGCGTGCTTTGTCCTCGCTCACCGCACCCTGGGCAAACTTCCCAGGGGTCACCCATCTCTAGATTGCCCCAAGTCAAGGACGCTTCACGTTGGAGTTTCTATAGATGGAATCTCAAAAAGGTAGGTCGATCTTGGTGATATGAGTAGTACTATCAATTCTCTTATACGATTCTTAGCCTGACACGCCATACATTATCAGTCTCATGATCCCCTCTTATTCGGGTGTCAAAACGGTTCGTTCATGTACCCCTTTGCCTAGAAGCCTGCCAGGAGCCGTTCCTTGTCCGTGCACCATTCTGGCACCGGCGATCACGAATTAGAAAATTATAGGCATTAGGGTTCAGGAACATGGCGAATTCATAGATTTCGCTAATCGAACTATAAGTTAAGACGTAATTCGCGAAGCTTGTCTATGTTAGGTATTTCACGAATAAAGCTAGGACAAATATTATAAGTTGTAAGATTAGTTCGTAAACCATGATAGTATAAGAAGTATTTTATAAATTGGGATAAGTGACAGAAATAATTCACAAACCCTAGAGAATCACGAACCCTAGGTTTAGAATTACCATTCGCGAATTAAGATAGTGTTTGCGAAATTGAGGCCTTGCTAGAATAGAGAAAATTCGCGAATTGACTTAGCGAATTTAAATAGGGATCAAAGCTAGTCTACGAATTAAATATACTTCGCGAGTCATAAGTCCAAATTAAGTTCACAGACTTAGGAAATTTCGAATACTTAGCTAATCTAAACAATTAAATAGCATACTGATATTATTTTTTATGCCTAAGGTCGGGACTTAGGAAATTCACCGGTTCAGTAGCGCTAGACGACGGACGCCAGATAAGTAGAAACTCAACTACGACACATAACCTGTTCTACGTGCCTACATGTGTGACTCTTTGCTTTGGTGATTATATGTTTATGTGAAATAAATTACATGGTCTTGCATAAGTTACATGTGCATATTCATGAGCATGCATGATACACTCGGGGTAGTACGAGTCGGGTATACATAGAAGGTATTGCGGAAGGCGATGGATAACTGCTGATGTGGGTAGTTGATGTTGACTCACAGTTGAGTCATAGCCGACTTCTATGGCACCATGATGGCGTACATCGTCGTCCATCATTATGATGAGGCAGGAGGAGCGACGCACGAAGGAGCGACCTAGCTATGCTAGCGTAGGCTAACAGGGGTAGGCAACTATCCTGTTTGCGGAGGGAGCAACCTGGAAAGAGCGAGGTAGAGGGAATCCTAGCGTAGGCTACCTGCGTAGGCTACCGTATGACGGAGGGGACGACCTGAGAAGGAGCGACCTAGGGAACTTAGCGTAGGCTACCCATCGTAGGTCACTGTCACATTTGTGTTATGGATATTGAGCTCTAATGGTGCATAGTAAGTTGGCCGAGGGCCCTGAGTGATACGAGTACGGTCACTAGGTGCAACGGCGCGGATCGCCTGTGCAGAATATTGAGTGCATTGGCGTGGATTGCCTTTGCGGGGAAAGGGACACGTGCATCCATGCATAGTTTCTGCTTACTGAGCCACGACGGCTCACCCTTTTTATGTTATGTGTCGTAGGTACCAGTGACCACGGTACGTGATCACATTTTGAAGGCAAGGCCCATCTTTTGAAGCTTTGCACTGCTTTTGGAGGTGGTCATTGGAACCTTTTGCTGTGCCGTCGCACATCTCCATATAGTTAGGTCTTTATGTGATTTAGAGATCTGACTATTATTCTTTTGACTGTATATAACAACGTTCCATTACATAAATGGAAAAGTAAAATTTTATACGAAATTTTTGGTATTCTTCCCAATCACAACGCGTTAGGCACATAGGTGTACGCTAGAAGAGCTAGGATATGGGGGCGGGTCCTGACAGAGTGGTATAGAGCTTCGGTCACAGGTTCTGCAGACTGTCCATACACACACACCCAAAAGTGCGGGAGCGGCCTTGCATGTAAGTGTTACACTTATGTGAACTTTCTCTGTAGCATAATTTATTGGCCATAGGACTATCAGGATAGAATAGGAACAATGGTGAGAACGAGAGGTGAAACCAGCGGAGGAGATGAACAGAACATGGGAAATACGGCCCATGCCGACAGTCGCGACACGACCATTCTCCAATTGACGGAGCTGGTCCGTCAGCAGTCTGTCCGAATCCAGTAGTTAATTCAGCAAAACACTGCAAATGCTGGACCCACTCAGGCAGAGAGAGCTGAAATAGTTGGGGAGAGGTTTCGAAGGCTGAACCCACCATCTTTTGAAGACACAGCTGATCCAACGGCAGCTGAAAATTGGTTGAGGACCCTGGAGAGCATGTTTGTGACAGCCGGGTCCCAGAGGCAGAAAAAGCCCTCTGCGCCGCATTCCTGTTGAGGGGAAGCGCAGGGCATTGGTGGGAAACCATTACGGTGATTGAGAACCCTGCCACAATGAGTTGGGACAGGTTGAAGGAACTGTTCAGGGGCAAGTACCTAACGACCCCAGTGAGAGCTCAGCGCCTGAACGGGTTCATCAATCTCAGGCAGGGAGGGACGACCGTTGCCAAATACATTCGGAAATTTGAACAGCTGTCCAGGTTCGCAGCTCATATGGTGAGCACAGAAGCTTTGAAAATTGAACGATTCTTGTAAAGCTTGAAGCCAGAGCTATACAGAGACGTGAGTATGGCCGGATTCCAGGGAGCCACCTATGCACAAGTGGCAGAAACGGCTATGGTGGCGTAGGTGGCGGAACATGCCGAAGCCAGAATTGCCCGCGCTCAGGAGGCGAAGCACAAGTTCGCACAAATACAAGGAGCACAGTGGAACGGGGGAGATCAGAAGCAGCAGTTTGTACCCAAGGGCGGAAAGAATAAATTCTAGAACGGGCCTCCACAACAGCCTCAAGGAGTATTGAACAGGCCTCAGAACCCGAATCAGGGAACAGTGCCAATCCCAAATTGCCCGAGGTGCGGGAAGAAGCACTTTGAAAATTGCCAAGCGCAAGCCTACACTTGCTTCAGGTGTGGAAAGCCGGGGCACTTTGCGAGGTAGTGCCCAGAAGGTGCCTCAGGAAGCCAGGCCGGGAATCAAGCAAGACCACCGATGGTACCAGCTCGTGTGTATACAATCACGTCTGATGAAGCGGAGAACAACCCGATGGTGGTGACAGGTACGCTCCTTATCCACCAAACTCCCACGTGCATCTTAGTGGACTCGGGAGCCACCCACTCATTTGCATCCGTTAAGTATGTGGCAAAACTTGGGGTTACGCCTGAAAGGGCCGAATGTGAATATAGTGTAGCGATCCCAAACGGGACTCCAACTAGGACTAACCAAATATTGAGGGATTGCCCGGTAGTAGTAGATGGCAAGGAACTAGCCGTGGATTTAATCATTATCCCGATGAATGCCTATGAGGTAATCCTTGGGATGGACTGGCTATCGAGGTACGGAGCCGTTATAGACTGCAACCGTAAGATAGTCACGTTCAACATGAAAGGGGAAGAACCTTTTACCTTCGAGGGAGCAGTGAAAGGAGGAGGTATACCAAGAATATCGGCATTAAAGGCACAACGGCTGATTAATGTCGGATGCAAGGCATATCTGGTGTTTGCGTTGAAATCAGAAGAAAATTCCTCCCCAAAGCTTGAAGACGTGCCAGTAATTAAGGAGTTTCCTGATGTATTCTCGGAGGAATTACCAGGGCTACCGCCTGATAGGGAAATCGAGTTTACGATCAATCTGATACTGGGAGCAGCGCCGATATCTAAGGCCCCATATCGGTTAGCACCGACAGAGCTGAAGGAGTTGAAGGAACAACTCGACGAACTTTTGCAAAAAGAATTCATCCAACCGAGCTTTTCCCATGGGGTGCACCAGTGCTGTTCGTACGAAAGAAAGACGGGTCAATGCGACTCTATATAGACTATAGAGAATTGAATAAGGCGACAGTCAAGAATAAGTACCCGCTGCCAAGAATTAATTATCTCTTCGACCAATTACAAGGCTCCACGGTATTTTCTAAGATTGACTTGCGGTTGGGATATCACCAGCTCAAAATACGGGAAGAAGACGTCCCGAAAACTGCCTTCCGAACGCTCTATGGACACTACGAATTCCTAGTCATGCCCTTCGGGATGACTAATGAGCCGACAACCTTTATGGATTTAATGAACCACATGTTCAAGTCGTATCTGGACAAGTTTGTTATCGTGTTCATAGACGACATTCTCATCTACTCGAAGACAAAGGAGGAACACGAGCAACATCTACGAATAGTCCTTGGAATATTGCGGGAAAAACAACTGTACGCCAAATTCAAGACGTGTGAGTTTTGGCTTGATCAGATCTCATTTCTGGGGCATATCATTTCTAGAACAGGAATTTCGGTTGATCCGAACAAGATAGAAGCCGTCAATAAGTGGCCACAACCGACAAACGTGACGAAAGTACGGATCTTCCTAGGATTCGCAGGATATTACCGGAAATTCATATAAGACTTTTTGAAGATTGCTTCGATGCTGACGAAGTTGACGAAGAAAAATACTCCTTTTCAGTGGAGCGAAGAATGCGAGCAAAGCTTCCAAGAACTGAAAAAGCGGCTTACGACAACCCCATTTCTTACGATACCGTTAGGAACTGGAGGGTTCTACATTTATAGCGATGCTTCGAATAACGGGTTAGGGTGGTACTAATGCAGAATGGAAATGTGGTGGCTTACGCCTCTTGTCAGTTGAAGGAATATGAGAAAGATTGCCCGACACATGATTTGGAGCTCGCAGCAGTGGTCTTTGCCCTCAAAATCTGGAGACACCCTACGGCGAACGCTGTGAGATATACACAGACCACAAGAGCCTAAAATATTTCTACACGCAGAAAGAAATGAACATGAGACAAAGGCGATGGCTAGAATTAGTCAAGGATTACGACTGCGTGATTAACTACCACCCAGGAAAGGCGAACGTGGTAGCTGATGCTTTAAGTCGAAAAGCAGTAAGCGCGAAACTCCAACGACTTGAAGTGGAGATTGTGCCATTAGGCGAGGTTGAGGCGTAATTAGCAACCTTGACTCTGCAACCGACGCTATTGGAGCAGATCAAAAAGGCGCAAGAAAGCGATGAACTCTATATGAAACTCAAAGGAGCACAAGCAGAACAGCCAGCAACGGACATCGTATTCCGAGACGACGGAAGTCTATACTGCAAGAACAGGTTGTACGTGCCAGATGATGCAGAACTCCGACGAACTATAATGGCGGAAGCACATACCACTGCCGTACGCGGTGCATCCTGGAACTACGAAACTGTATAGAGACTTATGGGAAAATTATTGGTGGCCAGGAACAAAGAAAGAAGTAGACAAGTTCGTGAACCAGTGTCTCACCTGTCAACAAATAAAGCCAACACCAAAGACCGGCCCGAATATTGCAACTTTTACCGATTCCAGAATGGAAATGGGACAACATAACGATGGACTTTGTAATCGGGTTGCCGAAGAATGTGAAAGGGCACGACGCGATTTGGGTAATCGTCGACCGACTCACCAGATCTGCCCATTTTCTACCGATAAGCACGACGTTTTCCATGGAGAAGTTTGCGGAGCTCTACATCCAAGAGATAGTACGACTCCATGGGATCCCGTTGTCAATAGTCTCGGATCGTGACTCGAGATTTTTATCGAGGTTTTGGACGAGTTTGCAAAAGGCAATGGGGACGTCGCTATGTTTTAGTACCGCCTACCATCCGCAGACGGACGGCCAATCTGAGCGGACAATCCAGACATTGGAAGATATGCTACGAGCTTGCGTGCTAGATTTCAAGGGGAATTGGAGTAGATATCTTCCACTTGTCGAGTTCCCGTACAGTAATAGCGATCATTTGGGATGACACCATACGAAGCTCTATATGGGCGAAAGTGCAGATCTCCAATACACTGGGACGAGATCGGCAAAAAGGCATTATTGGGCCCAGACATTGTATGAGAATGACGGAAGTGATTGCGACTATACGAGAAAGAATGCGCACGGCACAAAGTAGACAGAAAAGCTACGCCGACCAACGACGTCGACCACTGGAATTTGAGGTCGACGATTGGGTTTTCGTAAAGGTATCGCCGATGAAGGGAGTTAAGAGGTTCGGGAAGAAAGGAAAATTAAGCCCAAGATATATTGGTCCTTTTAGGATAATTAAAAGAGTGGGTTGAATAGCGTACCAATTGGAACTATCAGCATCGTTGTCGCAAGTACATGATGTCTTTCACATTTCCACCTTACGAAAGTATATGGCTGACCTGAATCACATGTTAAGGAATGAGATTCTACACGAGCAACCGAAACCAGACCTGAGTTACGAGGAAGTACCAGTCGAGATCTTGACGTACGGGACTAAACGACTCAGAAATAAAGAAATTCCCTTGGTGAAAGTATTGTGGCGGGATCAATCAGTAGAGGAAGCCACTTGGGAACGTGAGGATGAGATGAGAGCCCGATATCCTAAATTGTTCCAAATGGGCTGATTTCTGGGGCGAAATCCTCTTTAGGGGGGAGGATGTAGCACCCGGGTCCTCGTAAGTATTAAGGCCAATAAATTTGAATGTGGAATGCAATTACGTGCGTTATGTGCATAAATTGTGTGCTCGTGCGAATTGCGTGTTGGACTGCGTGCTTAGTTGACTTTGTGAAAATTGGTGCCTTTAACTTGTGTCTATGTGACTTCTAATTTGTTGAGGAATTTTCGAAAATTAGGTACAAGAGAAGGTTGGGCTATAAATTAAGCTTGGATGGTACATTATAAATGAGCTAGTATTAGAAATTTGGCCCAACCCATAAGAAATTATTTTAGACAAGCCTCCCTTAATTTAAGGGATATTTCGTCCCTTGAGTCCCATAACCACCAGACAAAAATAAACCGTTATCTAGAAATATTTCAAATCCACGAGCCCCATCAGAAAGAAAACCAAAGGAAGCTTGAGCAAAGAAGAAGGAGAAACCGAGTTACAAATCCAACAAGTTGGGCTAGGTATGTTCTGTTAAGCATAGCAATTACGTTTATTTAAGGGTTAGGGCCGTGCGATTTTAGGAGTCGACTAAGGAGGTTTGCAGAGAGGGTGAAGCTAAACTGTTGTCGATTTGGTTTTTAAGTGAGGAAATTTTACTTAATAGTACTCCATTCTCTACTTGGAAGGTCATCTTTTCTGACGCTAGAGTTGAGACTGTATTTCTACTAGTGTCGATTTGTTTTTCCAGTGAGAAAATTGTACTAAGCAATATTTCATTCTCTAGCTGAAAAGTTATCATTTCTGACTCTAGATTTGTTCGCAAATCAGATATTTCTCTGATTATAGCTGGTATATATGGATTAGAGATATTTGGTTTTTGAACACCCACTTCTTCAGAAGAGGGCGTATAAATAGGTAAATAGTCATCAGACAAAGGTATTTCCCTTGTCTTGTAACTATTATTCAGTATTTTTTTTGGGAAACGGTCACTAAGATAAATGAAATAAAAGAGGTACAAGTGTTCAGCGGTAAAGAACAACACCAACCGGTAACAGACTACCGGTGATCAACCAACGCAAAACACGCAAAACCGAAGGAACCAACCAGACCAAGCCAGACAAGCAAGAAGGCAAAACAAAGAATAGTGGTCAAGGAGCCACAATCACAATTTACATGCCAAGCCAAGCGATACGCCAAACACTTCTAAGAGCGCAGATCTGAAGCTGATACTTCCCTGATAAGGAAGATAGCCGTAAGCATAGTAGGTCTCGATGTCAGCAGCGATCTGATCCGGTGGTCGTCGTCGACCCTCACGTCATCTCCTGTTACGCTCCGCCCAAAGGTGGTAAATAAGAGAGGTAAGCACATGACGAGGGCCCATCATTGCAAGGTGCTTTCCCCGCCACCTTTGAGCAGCCCAGGTGATCCCCGCAAGCCAGTCCGTTAGAGGTCAACCAAAATGAAGTTTCTCCCTCAGCAGCCGCATATATCGTCTCGAGTAGGGGCAATCAAAAAACAGGTGAGAGTCGTTTCTGTGAGATGAGCATCGCACAATTTGACAATAGGCACGACGAGGTACCAGCCGCCACAGATATCCATGATTTGTCTCTCGTCGCAAGTATGTCCTTGATCGCCATCCATAATATGAACTCGTGTCGAGGAACAACAAGTGGACCCCCAAATAATGTGGACCAAGGAACAAGAGGGAGCTTAAGCCGCAAGTTATCCCTCGTAGAATGAGTGGAGAATACGCCGTTAGCCAAAGCAATCGATCGTATCGTATCCCTCTTCCTCGGTTGCACATGGGGAAGCATGGTGGCGATTTCCATGATCTCCACCAAAGGGGTCGTGAGGAGCCAAGGGTCAGTCCAAAGCCGCGTATCAGCTCCATTGCTAATGCGGAATTCGACAAGCGGCCGGAAAAGCAAGCAACTTTTTCCAGCTCCAAGAAATGGTAGTCGTCGGCGGAATAGACCAAAGAGATGTGTTGTGGAGTCGAGTCTGACGGATCCAAGTAGCCCAGATCGATGTCTCGTCATCTCTCACCAGGTTCCAGATGAGGCGCATTAGCAAGACCTTGTTGTCAGTCTCAATAGAACGTAGTCCTAAGCCCCCTCCTCCCGTGGGACGCACACATCAGCCCACGCAACCTTAGCATTGGAACCCCGCCATAGGAACGCCCTAAAGCGCTTCTCAATGCTACGAATGATGCCCTTGGGGAGTAAGAAAACGTCGGCCCAATACGTATGGAAGCCGAGGAGGACTGATCTGATGAGTTGAACCCTCCCAGCGTAGGATAGAGCATGGTTGGTCCATGAGCCAAAACGGCGATCAATAGAGCGAAGGAGTGGGCTGCAGTCAGCAATAGTTAACCGTGACGTGATCAGTGGCACGCCCAAGTAACGTACGGGCAAGGATCCAATGGGGAAACCCATGATGGCCTGGAGGGCTCCCTTCAGTCGAATCGCCCTCTTAGAAATAAACATCTCACTCTTGTTGATATTCGCCCGAAGCCCTGAAAGGGATGCAAAAAGCTCGAGGCTGCCACTAAAGATGCTGGAGGGAATGTCGGCATGGGAGAACAAGAGTAAGTCATCAGCGAACGTCAACATGAACAACGACGTTGGTTCACATCTCCAGTGATATCGAAAGCCGCTACCCAAACGAATACGTTCCGCAATACTCCATGTAGAACTTCCATCACCATCACAAATAAATAAGGTGAGATAGGATCACCTTGACGAAGACCGTGTCGCCCTTTGAAGAAGCCCTCAGCTCTACCGTTGATGTTGATTGAGAAATGCGTCGTTGTAAGGCACGAGCGGATCCAACCCACAAAGGTAGGGTGAAAATTAAAAGCCTCAAGTGTAGCAAGGATAAAGTCCCATTCAACCTTGTCATAAGCCTTCGCAAGGTCGACTTTGAAAGCCACCCGTTCAGGCAGTCGGCATTGTTGTACCCATGGAAGAGCTCCTGTGCCAAAACAATATTATCTGAGATGCGTCGTCCCGGAATAAATGCCGTCTGAGTGATGTGGACAAGGCTTCCCAAGCTGCCCCATAGTCTATTAGCTATGATCTTGGAGATGATCTTATAGAGGACGTTGCAACAGGAAATCTGTCTGAAATCCTTAGCCATGCGCGTGTTGTCTCCCTTGGGTATAAGAGTAATAAGTGTCGAGTTTAGCTCCCCCAAAAGGTAAACCGTCTTGAAGAACTCCTTTATCGCATACGAAATATCCGTGCCAATAATGTTCCAGGCACGCTTGTAGAAGGCCGCTGAGTAGCCATCCGGCCCGGGCGACCTATTGTCTCCTATGGGGAAGAGCGCACGCTTGATTTCCACGTCCGTAACTGGCTGGATCATCGCATCCGCTTCAACAGCACTAAGAGTCCTGGCGATGTAAGGAGCGACTTCAGATGTGGGTAGGGGCGACGTCCGGATTGATTGGCCAAGAAGATCTGTATAGAAGCGAATGAGTTCAGCCCGCACACAATCACCCCTTCATCCTCAAGAGAGAATACGGTTATCAGCTCGTCGTGTGGTCACTTTCTTGAAGGAGAAGGAGGTGCATTGGTCCCCATCTTTTAGCCATGCCACCTTCGCCCGTTGTATGAGCGCCGCATGCTCAATTTCAACAGCCCTCGCATACGGCAAAACGACATCTCTTCTCAAGGAGCAAGAGCTGGTCCTCGAATGGGTAATGGGCCGTAAGCTCTTGCGCAATCTCAAGAAAGCGGCGCGCCTCAAGCACATTACGATTAAGGTCACCCTTGTCACGTCTAAGTTGCCTCAGACCATGCTTAAGCATCTTAAGCCTTCTGACCACGACGTACATGGGATAGCCATTCAGTTGTCGACTCCAAGCTTCCTCCACTATAGGAACAAATTGGGGGTCCTGAGCAAGGAAGTTATCAAAGCGAAAAGTGTTCCCCCTGTCAGCCTCACGAGATGTAGATTCCAAAATAAGGGGTGAGTGGTCCGAGGTGGCAGGGGTGTCGCATCGGTAAGCTAAACCCCTAAAGCGAGCAAACCAAGAGGGGTTGCCCACCATCCTATCAAGTCGTCGCCAGACTCCTGAGGTGCCACTTTGCTGATTGTACATGTGTAGAATTGTCCCGTCCGTGGCAAATTTGCAAGGTCCGATGAGGTCATGCGTTCGATCATATCAGGGCAGCCCCCGTGACCGATCCTCCTCGCGCCTCCATGCTGTCCATGATCGCATTGAAGTCTCCCATTACTATCCATGGTAGTTCTGCTCGCGTTTGTGATGTCGTCGTAAGATCAGCCCATAATTCCCGCCGAGTAGCCCTATTATTGTGGCCATAGGCAAAGGTGGTGTACACTTCCTCACGTGTAGCAAGGGCAGTCACCTTACAGTGAACAGCCTGCGTGTTGTGTGCCATAATGGTAACAGTCACAAGACGTGTGTCCCAGCCAACCCAAATACGAGACGCCGGCCCATCATCGTATTCGTAAAACCAACTCCAAGGTCTGATAGAGTTCGAGAGTGCGGTCGCATTTTGTTCAGATAACCTCGTCTCTAGTAGACCAATGATCAACAACCTATGTTTAGAAATCATCTCCCCCACCGCCCATCTGTGGTCTAACCTGTTTAGACCACGTACATTCCAAGTGGCGACTGGTATCATGGAAAACCAGGGAGAAGGGCTGCTACAGGACCCTTAGAAGCGATTATCTCTTCCTCCAATTCAGCTAGTATCTCAAAAGGATTTTGGCTTTCATTTGCAGGTGCGGGGTTAGTGGAAGGAGGCTGTGCTCCCTTGCTCGTCGACCCAATCGTCATAGTAGGGCTGAACCGTTTTCCTTGTGCAGGTTTAGGGGCAGATTGGCCACTAGGACCCGGCAAGGCCAAAGCAGCCGAGTTATTGGTCACCTTGCCTTTGCCCTTGTCTTCCTGACGATGCCATGCACGCCTTGGATAGCAGCATGTTGCCGAGTGTTAGTACTAGTCGACGGAGCAGACTGTGATGTTGGTGTGATCCTCTGCCCCGGGCCAGCAGCGGCATGCACCTTAGTGCTAGGGCAGACCCCATTTGCATGGGTCCAAGATTCACACGTCGGGCATTTCTTAGGTTGCCATTCATACTCAACGTGAACAGAAACCACTCTCGAGAATCCACCATCTTCGCTCGGTAAGTGATCCACAATGGTTCCACAAGCGATTTTTTGAGACACACCCGAGCGTATTCGAGTCGTTTAGCCTTGGCAATCATGGCGTCAGCGAATAGTGGTTTGCCAAGTACGCTAGCCACAATTCCCAGCCCCTCCTGAGTCCAAAGTTTGGATGGGATATTTCGAAGCTTAACCCATAACGGGACCTCCAACTGTTGCTTCTTTTCAAAGGACATTCCTATTCTCCAAGCTTCCGGAAATATCGGCTGCCCTTGCATGAGCCACGGACCACCATCCAAAGCCGCGGCCAAGGCTTCCGCCGTGTTGAAACGGAACTTAAAGAACCCATTGGTAGTGTTGCAGACTTCTACGAGGCCAGGCCAGATAGAGCGAAAGAACCGTTCAACATGGTGGAAATAAGGTCTCTTTCCCATGAAATAGCCAACAAGTGTGTGGTCCCATCTCGACGAGCCCTTCCTTGCTATTTCCCAAGGCGGCCGAGCCTCCGTGACGCCATCAATCACTGTCGGGGCAGTATAGGATAGGGTAAAACGAGTCAGCGATGAGCAGTGCTGCTGTGCCCGTGTGCGGTCGTCACCTTGAACGATAGCCGAGAAAGAAAGAGGGTCATTACCACACGACGGTGATGATGTCTCAGGCTAACACAGTTTTCAGAGGGCTTCATTCCCGGGTTTTCAGTCGCGGTAAGGGGCCCATTAGGTGAAACACTCTGCACAGGTGGTGGGGTAACCCTAGGCATCGCTGCCACCGTAGCAGATCATCATTCGAGCCATCGTCGGGGATCGGCCCTGATTCCAATGCAGGTGGTGGTGTGCCTTTGCGAATAGGGAAACGGCGATCTAATCGTGGGTCCCAGATTGGCTGTATAAGATGTGTGGTAAGCCTGTCACGTCGGTGATGCAGCGTTGGTGCCGGCTGGGTATGTTGAGTGTGACTAGTCAAGTCCGCACGGCGTCCATTCGGTGGGATGGAAGTCACCGGCGGCTGTTCAGGTGCCATTTTACCCCCGTTCACACGGACCAGCAAAGCTTCGAAGGCAGCAACGACGAAGCGCTCTTCAAAGTTGATGATATTGTTTCTAAGGACTCCATAATCAGGTGCAAGCAGCCCCCAATCCTTCTCAGATTCAGCCATGGCAGATTCGGAAGAGATGAGGAAGAAGAAGATGAAAGGTCACAAAGAAAGAAGGTGAATAGACACAAAGAAGAAGAGGAGGAGGTGGCCTGAGGTTAGGGTCCTCCCATCGCCGTCTGGTCCCGGCGATGGAGGGTGGTGTGGTCGACACCGGGGCGTGGCAATATGGTGGTGGAGCGGCCGGTGGAAGGGGGAGCTGATTGGAGATGGTGGAAGATGAAGAGTTGTTGATTAGGGTTTGTTAGGGAGAAAATTCGTAGAGAGAGAAACTAGAGAGAGAAACTGTCTTGCCCGAAGTCATCCTTTTATTCAGTTTTTCATAGTCAAAAGGTATTTCGGCCCAGTCCTCTCTATTTCTCTTATTCTTCTCTAATCAAGTGTCGATGAGCTTGTAAAGGCATAAGACTAGGCATATTTAATCCTAGGAAACTAGTGTCATAAAGAGGTAGAGGTTTCTTCACGATTGGGATAATGTCTGGATTAAAACCTAATCCTTCACGTGGGTCATAAAATTCTATGTCCCTAGGCTTACTCAAAAAAATCGTTCTATCTGTTTGTCCTCTCCTAGTAAGTAGATCCTCTAGCTTCTTAATCCTAGCGTATAATTTTACACGCTCTTTGTTTAAAACTTCGAATTCGCATGTTTTAGTAATTCGCTCGTCTTCACTCGTTGTCCATTTGGCCTTTAGCTCACTAACCTGTGTTTTCAAATCTTCTATTTCCAAGTCACGACTATCAATTTTCGACTGCGTTACTTCTAAGCAGACAATCAAAATTGCTATTATCTCGTAATTGCTTAAGTAGGCAACGTAGTTATTGTCAAAACGAGCTTGTAAGTCATTGACCTTTCATTTAGATTCTGCTAAGTTTTGCTCTAGATTCACTCAAGCTACTTTCTAATTTACTTACTTCCTCACGTGTCGTTTCTAGAACCTCTAATGTATTAGCTAATTTTGCTTCTGTTGACCTGAATTATTTGAGTTCATTTTGAAGTATTACATATTTTTCTTGAAGTTCAGAGTGCAGACTTTGGTTAAAAGGTTTTACCTCCTTTCCTGAAGACAGATCTTTGTCCTCATTGCCAGCATTAGCTTCCAGATCCTTCTGCTCAGAATCACCTTCTTCCACCATGGCCATCGGGGCTACCTTGTCTGACTCACTTTCAGACGTGTCGTTCAGCCAGTGGTCCTGTTCAGCCATCAACACAACTCCGGATTTTTTTGCTTGAGCAACTGAAGTTTTCTAGTGTAGTACTCCTCATCCTTCTTCTTGGGAGGTAGCAGTCCCTAGCAAAGTGCCCAGGCTTTCCACAATTGAAACATTTGCTGGGCTCAGAGTCATTCCTAGGGTCGGGCTGTTGAAATTGTTTTGGTGGTTGTTTGGCAATTGAAAGTAATAGGTTTGATACGGGCGACTTGGTTCGAAGAGAATTGGACGATTCGATGGACTAAACTTAGAAATGAAATCGGGCGACTTGCACAAAAAATAAGTGAAATCGATCGTATTCAATCGGTGTTGAGGAATCGGGCAATTTGCCTGAAATTGATGCTTGGTGATTGAAGAAAGAGAATTCGTGTTAGCTACGATGTAGTCGGATGATTTAATGAAATCGAACGATTTTCTTTAAGGAAAGAAGGTCGAGCGATTTAGTCTTAGAGGCTGAAGTTCGTCGAGCCTTTAATCGGGCGATTCCCTTCAAAATCAAAACATTTCATCGAATCCTTCAAATTATGAAAAGCTGTGTGATAATTTTACCCGAAAGTGAAGAACAGACCCAGAAAAAATTTAAGACTCGATTTGTTTTGTTAAAATCTAACTCAAACTTGACTGAAATCGATGTAAAGAACAATAATACTCTCATTTATGATTTTTCACAAAAATGCAGTTAAAAGCGATTTTAAAACATCCAAAACTCCTGAAAATCGAAAATGGTTTTTGAGCGATTGTTCTTATAAATCTTGTCGGAATTGAACGAAACTAGATTCAAATCTCGATGACGTTCAACTCTGATACCACTTGTTACCAACAAGTATCAAAAGATTATTAGAAAGATTAAAGCATATGAAGCACCTTTTAGTGTGTGTTCGTGTGTGGTTAGAGCGGCCTCAAATATAAACTCTTTTGATAAACTCTAACAAGAGTAATTATGGGCTTTATATACCATATTTAATTGGTATATTAAAGCTACAAAATTTCTACTAAATACAAATTGTCTCCCCAAACTTCTACAACCCATAAAATAACAAATTGTCAACAGGCGTCATCAGTCGTCTTGGTCCATCTACGACGGAGGCGTCAGAACCCCTCGTGACTGAAGCACGTTTCCAAGGCGCTCTCTCCAAAGAGGTTCGATCCCTCGAAGAGAAGTTAATGGAGAGAGTATTCACCGCCATTGAGATGTCCCGTCGTGACACCGGGAAAGCGCCCGTCTCTGAGGCTACTCCGTCACAAGCCAACCTCACACCTCACAACTCACATCCACCGACCCTCTCATCAACTCATCCATTCTAATCAACCCATAGCAATCCAATCACCGGGCTCCACGACATACTTCTTGCGCGCCTCATAGGCGTTACCATCAGGTCGCCTCAGGAAGAATCACTCTATAGGTGACTGGTGGACCATCCTGTAACGACCCTACTTCTCAAATACGTATTTAGGCGGTTTACGCAGCGAAAAACAGCGGAAAGCCCATTTAGTAAAACCTTTTTAAAATATAATAATATTCATGTACTGGGCGAAACCCCAAGTCTAAGTCTAAAATATAAAATGTTTAACAACACACACTGTTATATTGGGCCGAAACCCAAAGAGTAAAACATGAAACATAATTTAAAACACTCCACAGGTCACGTTCCATGTATCGCGCCGCGCTCAATAGACCGTGGAGTCACCGCCATCAGCCGCCTCACCTACATACGTAAACCCTGAGCTTTTGCCCAGTAGATGAAAACATGCAATGCAAATGCTCCCACACCCCAATCCCGACATAACTCACAAAATACACGCTCGACTCTTTTGTCATATCTTATTTCATCACATCACATCAGGGCCCGAGGCTTAGGTACTAAAGGCAACACGCGCGCGCAGGGGTGGGTCCGTAGCTCGGGAGGCCCCACTCCCCACAACCTTAGCAGAAAATATATTCAATAAAATAGCCCCTGTTTCGGATTTACATTTACAGCCCTCAGATTTTTGAAACTTTTCAATTTAGTACTCGAATTTTGTAAAATTCCACAAAGAACCCCAATTATTTATTCCGAATTTTAAATCTGTCCTAAAAGCTTTATATTCTTTAGAAATATCCCCTATTCGGAATTTTACAACACAGACTCCCTGTATTTTGTAAAATTTTGATTAAGTCCCAAAATTAAAAAACAATAACTATTTTATACGGCTGTTTGGCGACAGTTTTGGATTTCTCAATGATCACAAGGTAAACGATGTCTGATGGACCTGAAATTTTAACCACAGATATTTGGGAGATATGAATTTTTGAACTTCTTGGCCGAAATGGATAAAGAAAACCCTAGAAAACCCTAATTCTCCCAAATTTTGCTCTATCCTCTTAATCTGAAGTCCTCTATTCCTACTTCCAAATATTCATAGTTCTAAAAACGCTCAATCTCATGCTCCCTAAGCTAACCAACGAAAAATTCATGCAAGCAAATTATTATTATCACATAAACACGAAGAATTCAATGGTAACATGCAAAACACGTAAAATTCACAAATCCTACTATTGTTTACGTATGTAGGTGATCTTCACCTACCTTATGTCCGTATAGTGTGACATACGGGTTATTTTAATATGATCCCGACCCTAGGATTTCGATCTCGAGCTCCTCCACGTGTCCGCGGGTTTTTCTCCTCCTCCCTTTCTTTCCTTCTCTTCTTCTCCCCCCTTTCTTTTTTTTCTTCTCTCGTTTCTGTCCTCTCTTTTTCCCTTCTTTTCTCTTTCTTTCCTTCCCTCTCTCACGTTTTCTCTCCCTCCCTTCTCTTTTCTCTTTGGTTTAGTAGTTATCATTTTGTCCTCATGTAAAGAAATGAGATGTATTAGATGGGGATGCCTTGTTCTTATTCTAGTGATTAGATGATTTTATTCTATTTTGGTTAAGAAATATCCAAGCTCATGGAGGTGCATTAGGTATTATATATTTTTTTATTTCCTTTCTCCCCTCTCTCTCGCCAACTCCCCTCTCTTCTCCCCTCTCTTCTTGTCTCTTTCTCTCTTTAATTACATATTGTCTTTGTGGTTTAAAGTGTTGTATTAGGTTTATTTTATTTTGTTTTTTTATTTTATTTGTTTTGTTTTGTTTTGTTTCTTATTCCATTAATAATATAAGAACATGGGACATGGTGATGAGGTGGGGTGTTTTTGATTTTATTACCTCATTATGTAAAGATATTTATTGTATAGTTATTATTTTATTTTATTGTACCAACCTCACATGGAGGCACATATTTATTTATTTTTCTCTTAATTTATTTCAGCCATAATTAACTTATTTTTATTACTATAAAATATTTATTTATTTGGGCTTTCACTTCTTGTTTTCGGCCCAATTAAATTTTATTAAAGTACCCAACTCCCAACCTTTTATTTTGGGCCATTATTTTCTTCATTTGGCCCATAAATAATTTTGGTCCATTTAAATTTTTCGGGCCCAATTGTAAAATTTGGGCTCGTTTTGAAAAGAAATCGTTTCTTGTTCGAAAGTCGATTTCGTACGTTTAGAATATTATTGAAGTAATCCCGTATAAATTTTGCGGGTATTACATCCTCCCCCCTTATTAGAATTTTGTCCCCGAAATTACAGTACGGAAAATAATTCGGGGTACTTCTTTCTCATTTCATTTTCTCGTTTCCAAGTGGCTTCTTCCAATACTTGGTTTCCGCCACAAGACCTTCACGAGGGGTATGTTATTATTTCGAAGACGTTTCACCTCGTACATCAAAATTTCCACCTGCCTTTCTTTATAGCTCAAGTCCGGCTTCAATTATTGACGAAGTGATTTGCTTCTCAGCACTTGCTTCGGGTTCGCAACGTATTTACGTAAAGTTGATACGTGAAATATGTTCGTGGACTTGGGCTAACGAGGCGGTTAACTCCAGCTGATACGCAACTTCTCCTACTCTCTTGAGTATTTTGAAAGAGCCAATGTACCTTGGGCTCTTGCCATTTTCCCCGAATCGCTTCACGCCTCTCATTGGTGAATTTTTTTTAAAGGCTTGATCACCTTCGTTGAATTACAACGGCCCTCGTATCTTGTCTGCATGACTCTTCTGACGACTTTGGGCCGTTTGCATCCTCTCCCGAATTTTTCCCACAGCTTTAGTCATTTCACGAATCATTGCAGGACCCAACAACGCTTTCTCGCCGATTTCATCCCAATGAAATGGGGATCGCCATTTACGCTCGTTCAAGCTTCGTAAGGCGTAATCCCGATCGTGGCTTGATAGCTGTTGTTATAGGAAGCTCTATTAGTGGAAGGTATTTGCTCTGCCTGGAAATCCAGATTGCACGTTCTCAACATATCTTCGAGCTCTGGATTGTTTCTCCAAGCTGTTCGTACGTCTGAGGGTGATATGCCGTGTTGGAGGACAGTCTCGTCCTTATGGCCGTTTGTTATCTCACCCAGAATTGGGACAGAAACCTCGAATTCCGATCTGAGACGATTGAAATCGGGATCACACGGAGTCTCACAATTTCTTTTATGTACATCTCTGCGTACTTCTCCATGGAACAAGTTTGATTGATTGGCAGGAAATGGGCTGCTTTAGTCAATCTGTCGACGATCACCCAGATTGCATCATGACCCTTTATGCTTATTTTTAGGCATCACTGTATACGAAAAATCTTTCGATACCAGAGGGTATTGTAAGATTAGGAACTATTGTCAGTCGTTTCTTCAACTCCTGGAAGGTTTCTTCACATGCTTCGCCACTTAAATGGAACGTTCTTCATAAGTTAAGTCTGGCTTTCTTCACCGTTATGTCACGATGAGCAGCTGTCGTTGGATCCAAGATGGCGCGCGCGATTCTACTGGTCAGGATTGAAGGCTGAAGATTTTTATGTTCCTAGGATATCGCAGCGAAAAGAAATCGACGACTGGAGATGTTAAGAAGTGAAAGAATCGGATGGTGAATCGTGAGCGTTGGATCAACAATCGGACGGATGATAGTGAATATCATCCATCTTTTTAATAAAGAGAAGAGGCGTCCCCCAATGCGATGCATTCAGTCCATATAACCTGTCCAATAATTTCTTGAGTTGTACCTTAAGCTTACTAAATTCGATCGGCGCCATGCCTAGTCGAAAGTCAATGATGTGGTAATCCATGCAATTCCTTAAGAAAATACAAAATATTTGCTAACTTCTGGAATATCTTCTACCTTTATTCCATATGATTGCATACTTATATAACGTAAGTCAGATATCCTTCTCGTCCTTACTTACCATCTTGAGTACTTCTAAACTTAATATCTGATATGCTATTCGTACGCCCTTTTCTCCCTGGAATATCATATGTGATTAATCCAAAGGAGACAATTCAATTTTCTAGTTAAAACAGTTAAGTTTCGTTAAACATCGATATAGCCATTCCATATCTAATATTCGTCGGAGTCTATTAAGATATGACCGATAAGATGTTTAATCTCTAATCCCGTCATTATTAACTTTACACTTCAGGTGTACTGTATTTACTATAACTACTCGCCGAAAATCGATCATAAACCTCATTTCTTACCTATACTATTCTTTGCAAAACCTCCTTGTATATTGTTGCCAAAACTCATTATACACCCCTTTTCATTTTTTTTATCAGACGATACTTCGACTTGCTTCCTTTTACCATTCTGAAAATTTCTAAACTCCGTCTCCAATCATCCGGCACGAATAACTGTTCTTTAATTTCCATACGGCTCTATATCGCTGGCATGATACGACTTCAAATCACATAATAAAATCCTGCCTCAATATTCATCATTTATTTCCTGTCCATAGTTAACCATATTAGATAACACTTCACATTTGCCTATCAACCTACTTCCTGTCTCAGCTCAAAAAGTTTTTTTTTTTCTTTCTGATCTTCATAAACCTCTAGCATGTAAGTATCATCAAATTCTCTTAAGAAATCCTCCCAAATCAACCTGGGTTATACTATACTATCTGAAACTGTTTTCCCATTCGTATACCTGCCCCTGTAAGAGTGAGACGATAGTCAAATCCTTCTTTTAGAATACACTATAATAAGTTAAACATCCTTTCCGTTCTTTTCTGTCTCCATAAAATCACTAGTACCCGAGATCCACAGTACCCATCTTTCTCAGCTTACCATACCATCGTTTACGGGAATTGTCAGGGTTTTCCATGCTCTTATTGCTTATGCATATGAGATGAATGTGATTCAGGTACGGCCGGTCTTCTTCCTCCCCCTATCATATGTTCATCGTGCTCTATATGCATCGTTTCACTTTCCTACCCTTTGCCTTAATATGCAAAAAAAGTCTAAGGCAAACTATAACATACACATACTATGCAATTATCTACAGAACCTAAGCCTAGGCTCTGATACCACTACATGTAACGCCCCGTTTCCTTTTTTCCGTATTTAGGCAGCTATTATATTTTTTTTCCCATAAAATTTTTCGCTTTCCTTTCCTTCATAACCATTCACTTTGAACATAAACGGAGACGTACATCTGTCCATTTCCTTTCACTCATAACGCACATATATGTACGCAATATAATCATTTTAGTATCATAACAAAGTTGCTACCGTTCCTTATACTATATGCAACTATATACTATGGGGAGTAGGATGAGAGTGTAGCCGGCCAACCTTGAATCCATGCTTTCGTATGTGGGTGTGTTCTAAGTAGCCTGTTAGATATCTACAACACTGTAAAACAATTATTCAGAGTATGATCGCAACATGTTATTCCATAACACATAATAATAAAACTAAATCATAAATCAATTTGTTTCGCGTAACTATCGTAACATCCTATTCATATACCCATCATGCTCGTTCATATAGCCATTTGCCATAGATCCGTAGATCATTGGCAATTCTATACATCCATCACATATCGTTGTCCATATCAGATCCGTAGATCCAACGTGAAATCCATACAATCATATATTCTTTCACATAACAGTCACTTATTCAAACATGACTTTCCGTCACGTAACCATAGTCCACATATCATTTCATATGATCTATAAATCAATGCAACTCTATATGATCATTTTCTTTTGATACTTCCGTATAGACTGGCTAGACTCGTACAGTAGGCCCGTTTGCATGGGACTCTGTCAATACTAAATATCTGTATGTGCCTGTACATGACTCTGTCATCCCCCGATTTGAAGGGAGTAACTGTCATCCCCCTATTAGAAGGGAAGTATCTATCATCCCCCGAAAGGGAGGTATGCCGTAGCATCCGTATCATCCGATGTCATAGCAGTCATAACGGTTTCTCCGTTCATTATTACATATATGCAAATGCTATGCCCATATTCGTATTTCACAAATCTATCAAATCACAATTGTCACATAAGAGCACATTACGGCACATCAATCCATATAACACGTATATCATAGAATTAGAACACGTATATCATAGAATTATAACACATATATCATAGAATTATAAATCAATATATTCATATAAAGCATATAAACACATAGAACACATAGAAACAGAACACATGTTGCATATCATACTCACAGGTTTCGTTTATACTCCTGTTCGCTAATCAACCTTATCCTTGCCTTTATCGGGATCCTGACCTATAGAGATATTATTCCGGGTAAATATGAGATCCCTATATGATGCATATTTCGTGATATTCATTCTATGCATGATAATGTTTCTATAATTCTTTATCCCTTCATATTTATTTTAATCATTTCGATATACCGTATTTCGGTCTAAGTTCTATTATACTCTGTATCGAAACTTTTTGAAACTCTAGCTTATATTATATCGAAAATATTGAAGTGCCTTTCATTTAACCATGCGAAAACTTCGGGTATATAAAAAATTTGGGCCTTGACGAAAACCTAGTAAATGCTGCAAATCTTATGCCGAAACATTCATGTAACTTGAAAATCTTATATGATTGCTGAAAACATGGAGCATGTCGAACAATTTCTAATATGTATATTACAATATTGACTTTATAGACTAGCACTGCCAAAACTTTCAAGATTAAATGATTAATACCAGGAACTAAATAACCCCAAAAACCCCATTGTAAAGTTCTAACATCGATAACCTAAAGACATCTAGTCATCAAAATACTGAAATGTGCATATATTAAGAAATATTTACCTAACCAATACTTTAAAAACTCAAACCTCTGTTAAACTTTAACATGCTCCAACACCGAAACTTATTTCAACAAGTACATGTTCAATCCGTACAAAATCTGGAAAAACCTACGGTTACGAAATATCCCATATAGCTTAAACCCTAAGGGTCCGGTTGGTAGGGAGGATGGGTTTAGACGGTATTAGGTTTAGTTGGGTTTATATAATGGAGGATAGGAGTTATTTTGGGTGTTTGGTTGATGGGATCAAGTAATGATGTATGGTATGTTTGGTAGATGGATTTAAATGGTATTAGATTTAATTAAACGCAATTACAATTTTACCCTTCTTTTAAATTAAACTTTATTAACCATGGAGTCGGAAGCCATATGCAACCTTGTTATCAAATCTCAACGATTAGCTTGATTTGTTTTTTTTTTTTTTGTTTATTGGATTCTTGGTTGCAGTCGCTCAAATCAATATTCAATAGGCCTTATTTTTCTTCAACAATTTTATACCTCGAAAATATGGAGATATCCAATGTACAACCACAACAAAGAAAACAGACAGCACAAACGCACTAAAAAAGGGAAATTCTGGAAAAAGTGTGTATATACTAGTCTACCTAGATTCTGGTGAAGATCTCACCCAAGAACTGGGATGGTCTTGCACTATCACGAGTTTGCTTGCGGAGAGCATTAGCACTTCTTGCGGTTGGTTTGATGAATAGGAGGCTCTGTCAGAAAATTCCCCAAACAACGATTAGATACGAACACACCCTAATTTTAGAAACCGATTCGATCAACAAACAGACTACCAGTCGAACCTCTTCGAGCAGAATGGGAGTGTCGCAGTGCTTGAGGTAAAGCTCTTTCAAACTGCAAGGGCGATTCAATCGGTAATTGGGGCCGAATTGTTCGTCCCATCGTCCCACCGAATAAGGCGTCTGAAACGCCTCAGCCCCAAATCTCCCCAGCTCGCCCATCGGTAAGTCCTAAAACCCCTATGAAGTTCGTCGGAGCTCCCATCAGGGAACCCATCTCTGTTTGCGATCTTTCGTAGTCGAAATTCATCGAAGTGATGCTGTTGGGAGACTGCCATAATCGGAGGCATTGCCTCTCAGTTTTCTGGGGCTTCCCTGGGCTATGGCCTCCATTTCTGTGGGGCAATGAGGTTGAAGCTGTTCCTCATGTTGTTCGGAGAAGGGGAAGGAGGACACTGCAGATATGGGATTTTCTTGATTCGTCGTAAAGGCTGCGTTTTGATTTTCTGGCGCCGAAATCGTTCATCGCGCGATGATCTCCCTGTGTAGGATATTTAATCGCCGACTGGTGGATTTGCAAAGTAGAATCTCCACGAGAGAAAGAGGGTAAATGAGGAAATAGGTTAATAGATAGGGATAATTATGTCACAAAGACTCGGGATTAATAAAGGGAACCCAGGAGGCGATTTATTTAATGACTTATAGGGAGGTTTAAAGGGGTATTAGGTAAAACCCCACCTTTAAATAAACCTCTGTACCAAACACAGTTTTAGTTAATCCATACCCCCTAATCCCCCCTTATACCCCCAACCAAACACACTCTAAATATTAACATAGTATTGCTGAAAATCTCTTGTCCTTGCATATTCACCTAGAAGGTTCGATTAGCTTTTAAACACAATACGTTCTAATATTGAAGATCTTTGTAGTAATTATAAATATATACACATAGTGGATTAAGTCTAACATGCATATATATGCCTATTTTACGAAACATAAAATAACTCTTTTACCTTGAAAAGATCTACCTAGCTTTGATCAATTTTGTTCTTTGCTAAAATTCTTCCCTTCGTTATGTTTTCCTTTTTGTTCGAAAGTCTCCTTGGTCTCCAAGGGTTCTCTTATTAATATGTTGTAGATTTATATTATATAAAGTTAACTAGACAAACAACTAGGTGACGAGTTATTTCCCTTTATGCTATGTAATCTCACTTGAATACCTATCCCTTTTGCGAAAACTTTATTTTCACTTAAGATTTTTCCTCCAATAATATTCATTCTCATGTGAGGGTTACGGAAACATTATTATCACCTAAAATAGTTTTCCATAGTGATCTTATTTGATAATCACCAAAAATCTACTTAGTTTTTTTTCCTACCTTTTGTTATTTCAAGTATTCTAGATGTTTTTTTCCTTCACCATATATAATAACATATATAGATAGACACGTAATTACTTACCTTAGGGGTAAGAAGACTTTTATTAGTCATACTACTAATAAATTAAGAGAACTCCACGTGTTACTCTAGGTTTTTTAGGGTCCTAATTACATTGATACATATATATACATATATCAATTCGACATTACATCATTATCATCATAGAACTTCAACTATAAACATTATTTTATTATTATTCTACCTTTCCCTAGCAACTAAGTTCTCGAATTATAACAACTTCGAAATTCCCAATGACCCGTAAAGATCTAAGCTCTCCCTCAATACGCGAATTCAATTCGCACTTCTTATGGCCGGCAAACATAATTCGCAAAGTTCTTCTATGGCCCGTGAATTTCTTTCATAATTGGCGGAGTCCTTATGATTCGGGAAATATTACTCCCTTTCATAAGTTAGGTTTGCGAACTTTAATTTGTGAAAACCTTTTAATGCCAAACTTCCTTTACTTAATTAAAACTCCGTGCACTTCACCTAATTCAAAATTCCTTACTTAGAAAATTTTAATTTCGTAACATTCCATCTTTTGCTACCTATACTTATTTGAAAATTTCGAACTATCATGTCTACACTAATATTATTCTCATCTACACTTTTATCATGAAATTTATTATACCAATACATGAAATAAATGCATGAAAGGGTATAAGGTTTCGGTTCCTGACAATTCTCCCCCCCTTTTAAAAATTTCGACCTCGAAATTCCGTACCTGTTTTGGCTAATAACCATCTCTACTGTTTCCCATGTATCTTCACGAGTTGAATGGTTCTTCCATCTCACTTTTACTATCGGGATCGTTTTATTCCGTAATTGTCTTGCTGCATATTCAGGAATTATGCTGATCACTTTTATCTGAAATCTTTGACAACCCTTACTGTTTCGTCACTTAACATATGAAAAGGACCTGATCCGTATCTTTTCGTAACATACTGACGCAAAACACAATATCGCATATCTGTGACATTTTCGTTGATAACGCCCATTCTTATGCTAACGGTCCAATACTTCCAAGTATCTCAGATAATTCAACGTATCGTGGACTTGATTTTTATTTTTTTATTTTTATTTTTTTTTTATTTCCCTTAACTGCTTATTCCATTACCCATCGAAATCGATCAATGTAACTCATTTATCGTTCTTAGGCTATTTTATGTCGATTCCTAACTATTTCATCTTTCCCATTGTATCCTGAATCAATTCTGGCACTTCTAATATCCGTTCATTTTCTATACCCCTCATATCGATTATTATAGGCTCCATTAGCACTATATAATCATCCCGTGATCCCTTTAAACTTAATCCTACGATCGAAGCATATTTTTCGAATTCTGCATCGCTCTTTTTGATTATCCATTTATCTGTGGATGAAATGTCTTTCTGACATAACTTAATTCTGACACTTCCTATAATTCCCCCAAAATCTGTAAATGAATCGAAAATTACAATCAAACACAGTATATGCAGATACTCTATATAGTCAAACTATTCCATTGACGTTTCTTTTTGCTAAATTTTTCCATTGTAGAATCCGATCTAAATGACAAACAGTGAGCGAACTTGATAAACCTATCGATAATTACTCGAAGACCAAAGGAACCTGCCTTTGGACTATCTTGTAGAAAGTGGCATGGTTCCTGCTGTGAACTTCTCCAACGATAATCTCATACGCTCGTCAGAACGACTGGAAGAGGAGCACCACGAAGTGAACTTCTTCAACGATAATCCGGTCTTATATCGGGAAACGAGAAGAGGAGCGCGGCCTCGGGTACGAATTCCATAACCGTAAACTTTTCCAAAAAGATAATCTCTGAAACCTCTCTAGGGATTAAGAGAAGAGGAGCACGGTATCGGCCCGAGAACCAACAAGAAGAACTTCGCCTACGATAATCTCCTATCGCCTCTTGGAGAAGCGGAGCTTCAGCTTGAGCATAACATAAAAAGGGATAGTTCTTAAAAGAAAAAGAGGGACAAAGATTGAAAAGAAGAAAGACGCCGGAAAAAAAAAAAAAAGAGGAGACGGACGTAGAAATGGAAGATGACTTGAGTGATATAAATATAAAAATCCCAAGTAAGAAATAATTGAGTGCAAGAGCGAACCTTGTGAGAGTTGTCGAAATGGACCAGTCTATGAACTTAGGACTTCAGTTTGACGACATGACTTGACGGCATTTTCTTCTTTCAGATGTTTCGTAAAATTTTAGGTGTGACGATTGATCGAAGCAAAATAATCTGACACCATACTATAATAATAGTAAAATACGAAAAATAATTAACAAAAAATAATAAATAATAAATAAACAATATATATATATATATATATAATTCGCGCATTTTGACATGAAATGTTGTGTTTCATATGAGTTGAATTGAATAAATGTGAATCTGTTTTAGTATCGCACATTCTAAATGCAATGTTAGACTGCATTGGTACTAATTGTTTAAATGCGATAAATTTTTCATTGCTCTTACCCTCACACAATATTATAAGTACATGTTTTCGGGGACCATGTATATGTGCTTAATGAGTAATTTGTGTGTTATATGCTCGTGACTTGAATTGATTTTATATGCTTGCATACTTAGTCAAATCTTGCGCATTATTTGAGGGGGGCAAATAAAAATCGTGCATTAGCTCCAAATATTCTTGACGTTTTTCTCTAAGCGTTTCAGATTCTTTCAAACAAAATTACGGAGCAAGACGTCGACACTACAAGGAAGGAGCTAGTCACAGACCAAATATTTAATCCCTAAAAGAATTGCTGATTAACTCCATTATTTCTAACATCTTCTTTCTAAGTGGTTACAGATTTCTAATTTCTGCCAGGGAATCAAGATGTTACTACACGGAAAATACAGGGAGTTAATTGCATTTATTTTAATTCTGAGGGGGAGCTTCACAATGTGATTTTATTTGAAATAGGGGTCAATCTGAAAATTTTTAGAAGTACTTACTTTCGAGAAACTAGATAAAAGACTTAATTCACGATCATAAGTTTCTCGATCGTAAACAGTGTTGGAAACGATTTTGATTGGCCGCGATAATTTGCGATCGATAAATTTGAATTGAGAAGCATTTTCGAATCAAAATTTCTCGAGCGCAAATAGTAATGGGCCTGATCCATTTAATCGCAAAACGTCCAATCGCAAACCCAACATTAATTTACAGCGAGTTATTAAAAGTTCACTTTTTGTCAGTCGAAAAACTTTTTCTCACGCAACCCTAATCGCAAAAAATTTCTCTCGCGAAAAACATTCACAGACAGCTCAAATTTTTCAAAATCTTTCGATTTTAACACCAAACTGTCTATTTAAGGTAGAAATGAGATTCTTTTGACATTTGCATGTGATTACCTTCGTTAGCATCTGCATTTTGAAGTTTTTAGCATGTTTAGACTTAGATTTTCGACTGTTCTTCAAAACTGAGAAACCGTAACTATTGTGATTTAGCTTGATTTTGAGTTCTATATGAGTTTAATGCCTGCGCTTAGGATTTTCGATATTCTCTATCCGGTAGAATGAATCATCGGAAATCTGAATCTTCAACTGAAATTTAGTTTGGATGAAACTGGGCTTTTGAATGTTGAAGCCATCGAAGAACTTTGTCGATCGCAAACAGTCTTAATTGAATTCCGATTTAATTGAGATACTGTTGTATCGAATTAGTTTTTTTCGATCGATAAAATTCTGATTTAGTCGATAAGATAGAAGATTTTGACCGAAAAATTATTTACCATCGAGAAATCTAATTAGGATTTTTGGTGAGCGAAAAACTAGCACTGAATTGACATTTAGATGCAAATTTTATCGAGCGTAAACTTACTATCGCAAATAGAATTTTCGAGTTAATTTCAATTTGGTCGCAAAAATATAGCAGCGAAAAATTAATTTTTCAACGCTTAATTTTTCGATCGTAAAATTCACCGCTTAGGATTTAATTGATCGAAAAATTTCTCGACGATTGACTTAGTCTTTCGTTGACTAATTTCTCGATAAAAAATATGTCGCAGCGAAAATTTTTTACTTACAATCGAAAATCACACACCGCTCGACAAAATTCAAATCGAAAAATTTTATTCAATCGAAGAAAATTTCTCGACTGTAAATTTACCTGAGAAACAATTTCTCGATCGTAAATTTACACGGAATTTTCTCGATCGTAAAATTGATCGACTACAGTCTCGATTCGACTTCAACACTTAGAATTTTTCTCTAAGTCTTTTTATACTGTAGCGAACATTAGCGAAAAAAATTTTCTCGATCGAAAAATTAAACGGAGACATTACAATTGAAATCAATGCATAGGAATCAATTTGAAAACCAATTTTATCGAGCAAAAAATTTCTCCGCATGAACATGACATTATCCGCGATTAAACACTTAGAAAATTTCGATTTCTTTTTCACGCGTTAAGTGTTTAATTCAAATTACAATCATGGCATTACATTTTTTTTTCAAAATCAAGTATCCTATGTGCAAATCATACGATTTTAATAAAAAATCATCAACATGTCATGACTTGATACAATATTATAGTATGATCAAATTAAATCCATTTTCGACTATAATAAAAATTATGAACTAATGAACTTTTATATCTCTTTATTTCTTTTTCAGATGGATCGCTACCTCGATACAATCACATATACGACCACAATCTATATCTGAAGGTCCAGGATACAAATTTCCAGCTCGATCTGAGCACCTTCCGATGACCGGACGAGATCATCATATCTATCCTGCGAGGCCACCCCATTTGGCACGCGCTGACGGTCACCGCCTCGGTGCCAATGGTGTATCTCTAGCAATTCTGGGGATATATACAAGGAGCTTAGCAATGGGGCATTTCCTCACAACGAGAATCAGGACGCGGAATATTCATATGAGCAAGAGCCAGTTCGGGATGATATTGAACTTGCCACACAGCGACAACTACGACCCGCTCCCGTCGGACGCAGAAATGGTCCACGACTTCATGCATATCAACCGCAGCTCACCAAGTTAGCTCAGGTCCAGAGCAGCGGTATCCCTCACCCCTGGAGACACTGTTCGGGATCGTGAACAAGTGTATATCACCAAGCACGCCGGCTTCGACAAGGGCAACGGCAATATACTGCGAATCTTTCACGGACTCGCTTTCTCCCGAAATTACGATTTCGCGCAGCTGATCTGGAATGATCTAGCTGAACAATTCGGCTGAAGGAGAATCGAAGATCGAAGAACGTGCCCTATGCTCGATCAACGTGATCAACAGGGAGTTCATGGAGTTACATGTAGAGAACATCCCTCAGCTGCCTCCCGGAGGAAACTATCAGCCGCCAAGGCTAAAGTTCTTCCATAATCCACGGCTCACGACTTGGATCAACCGTCGATGCCGATTCCACTCACCTACTCAGGCTCACCGACCCCGCGGGAGCTGAGTATCAGTGATTCTGTCGGGAAACACAATCTCACCGAGCAATGATTAGAGGCCCCCGGCAGATGTACATGTGAGCCCTCCCCAACCACAAGACACGATGATTGATGTTGTCGCTCAGGAGCTTCAACAGGAGTGTCAATTGATCGAAGAGCCAATGCCCGACGTAGATGACACCCTAATAGACGTCGTGGCTACTGAGATGGCGCTCGAGGCCCCTGGACATGAATACCAAGTGAAAGTACCCATACATGTAGGCATGCTCGAAGAAACCATTTAGGAGGTTCTTCAACCAGTAGCACAGCCCGAGGTCGAATGGGCGAAGCTCTCTTCCACTAGTGACGATCACGCATTGGAGGACGTTGATCGTGACCCCACTCCTCACACAGCCACCCGTCTAGTCTAACAGCATAACAGAAAGTCGTCGGAAAATAACTTTTAGTTCAGTATGTTAGGAAGGGTATTTTCGTCAATATTTTTAAGCCTTATCTATGCCATTTTCGAAAAAGTTGGTCCTTTAAACTAATAGGAATTCTGACAGGGACTGAACAGTTTAAGAAGGGGAAATTTTGTGTCAGGCCCCAGAATATTTTAAAATTAGGGATCAGACCCTCTCAGATATTTTTTTAGTTTTAAGACCTCTTTTTGAAAATTAGTGAAAAGACCCAAAACTGTGATTTGACGAAATTACCATTAATAAAGTGATTTCTAAATGGTATTTGACGTCAGTTTTTTGTTATACAGTTATACTGATTTGTTACACAGTTTACTGATTTGTTACCGTAACACCGCAAGTGTTACTTTAACGTCATAGACGTTACTTTATCGACAGTAAATGTTATTACAGACATATTTATTACTTCGAATTATCGAACCCCATTTTTCACACAGATCGAGAATCGATTGTTAACACCTTGTTTTGTATTCCATCATGCGATATTACACCATAAACCCTAAACCGTAAACCCTAAACTCAACGCAACGACCATTAGCATTTTTCTATAAAAGATCGAATCATTAGCGTTTCGATCTTATTACACGTTTCTAGATTAAAAATTGGTAACCCATTATAGGAGCATTGCTCCCTATAATGATGAATTTTCTGTCTAGGGAAACGGGGGGAGATGGTCCGGTGGAGGGGTCAAGAACAATTATAACTGTTACACAATTATACTGATTTGTTACCGTAAAAACCATAAGTGTTATTTTAACGTCATAAGACGTTACTTATCGACAGTAAAATGTTATTAACAGACATATTTATTACATCGGTCTATCGAACCCTATTTTCCCACTGATCGAGCATTGCTCCTTATAATGATGAATTTTCTGTCTAGGAAAACATGGGGATGGTTGGGTGAGGGTTCGAGAACATTATAACAGTTTTGCGCTGAAAAAAAATACTTCCTTTCATTTGGATAACAACAGTATTTGTATTGAGTACCATATGACGTCTATTTAGTAACAAACGAAGTCGCACAAGTACCACATCATTCAAACTAATACCGTTTCCTGCAGTAACACATTAACAAATATGATGTTGCAGGAATCGGTATTATTTTTAATATTGTGTTACTTATGCGACGTCATTTGTTACTAAATAGACGACATATGGTACTCATACAAGACTGTTGTTATCCAAGTGAAGAAAGTGTTCTTTTTCAGCGCCGAACTGTTATAATTGGCTGAAACGGATTATTTAGGTATACAGCGTAATTTTGGCATATGTCAGGGTTGTCTTTTTGCGTCATTTTAGGGCCTGATCACTGAGTTTTCCCAAAAGTGGGTCCTTAATACTAAAGCCCACTCCAATGGGGTCTGAACCCTAACCCAAACTTCTTAATGGGGCCTGAAATTGAATTAACCCTTTAAGAAATTACTGACTATTCTTTGCAAAACCTCCTTGTATAATTGTTGCCAAAACTCATTATACACCCCTTTTTCATTTTTTTTATCGGACGATACTTCGACTTGCTTCCTTTTACCATTCTGAAAATTTCTAAACTCCGTCTCCAATCATCCGGCACGAATAACTGTTCTTTAATTTCCATACGGCTCTATATCTGCTGGCATGATACGACTTCAAATCACATAATAAAATCCTGCCTCAATTATTCATCATTTATTCCTGTCCATAGTTAACCATATTAGATAACACTTCACATTTGCCTATCAACCTACTTCCTGTCTCAGCTCAAAAAGTTTTTTTTTCTTTCTGATCTTCATAAACCTCTAGCATGTAAGTATCATCAAATTCTCTTAAGAAATCCTCCCAAATCAACCTGGGTTATACTATACTATCTGAAACTGTTTTCCCATTCGTATACCTGCCCCTGTAAGAGTGAGACTCGATAGTCAAATCCTTCTTTTAGAATACACTATAATAAGTTAAACATCCTTTCCGTTCTTTTCTGTCTCCATAAAATCACTAGTACCCGAGATCCACAGTACCCATCTTTCTCAGCTTACCATACCATCGTTTACGGGGAATTGTCAGGGTTTTCCATGCTCTTATTGCTTATGCATATGAGATGAATGTGATTCAGGTACAGCCGGTCTTCTTCCTCCCCCTATCATATGTTCATCGTGCTCTATATGCATCGTTTCACTTTCCTACCCTTTGCCTTAATATGCAAAAAAAGTCTAAGGCAAACTATAACATACACATACTATGCAATTATCTACAGAACCTAAAGCCTAGGCTCTGATACCACTACATGTAACGCCCCGTTTCCTTTTTCCGTATTTAGGCAGCTATTATATTTTTTTTCCCATAAAATTTTTCGCTTTCCTTTCCTTCATAACCATTCACTTTGAACATAAACGGAGGCGTACATCTGTCCATTTCCTTTCACTCATAACGCACATATATGTACGCAATATAATCATTTTAGTATCATAACAAAGTTGCTACCGTTCCTTATACTATATGCAACTATATACTATGGGGAGTAGGATGAGAGTGTAGCCGGCCAACCTTGAATCCATGCTTTCGTATGTGGGTGTGTTCTAAGTAGCCTGTTAGATATCTACAACACTGTAAAACAATTATTCAGAGTATGATCGCAACATGTTATTCCATAACACATAATAATAAAACTGAAATCATAAATCAATTTGTTTCGCGTAACTATCGTAACATCCTATTCATATACCCATCATGCTCGTTCATATAGCCATTTGCCATAAGATCCGTAGATCATTGGCAATTCTATACATCCATCACATATCGTTGTCCATATCAGATCCGTAGATCCAACGTGAAATCCATACAATCATATATTCTTTCACATAACAGTCACTTATTCAAACATGACTTTCCGTCACGTAACCATAGTCCACATATCATTTCATATGATCTATAAATCAATGCAACTCTATATGATCATTTTCTTTTGATACTTCCGTATAGACTGGCTAGACTCGTACAGTAGGCCCGTTTGCATGGGACTCTGTCAATACTATAAATACCTGTATGTGCCTGTACATGACTCTGTCATCCCCCGATTTGAAGGGAAGTAACTGTCATCCCCCTATTAGAAGGGAAGTATCTATCATCCCCCGAAAGGGAGGTATGCCGTAGCATCCGTATCATCCGATGTCATAGCAGTCATAACGGTTTCTCCGTTCATTATTACATATATGCAAATGCTATGCCCATATTCGTATTTCACAAATCTATCAAATCACAATTGTCACATAAGAGCACATTACGGCACAGTCAATCCATATAACACGTATATCATAGAATTATAACACGTATATCATAGAATTATAACACATATATCATAGAATTATAAATCAATATATTCATATAAAGCATATAAACACATAGAACACATAGAAACAGAACACATGTTGCATATCATACTCACAGGTTTCGTTTATACTCCTGTTCGCTAATCAACCTTATCCTTGCCTTTATCGGGATCCTGACCTATAGAGATATTATTCCGGGTAAATATGAGATCCCTAATATGATGCATATTTCGTGATATTCATTCCTATGCATGATAATGTTTCTATAATTCTTTATCCCTTCATATTTATTTTAATCATTTCGATATACCGTATTTCGGTCTAAGTTCTATTATACTCTGTATCGAAACTTTTTGAAACTCTAGCTTATATTATATCGAAAATATTGAAGTGCCTTTCATTTAACCATGCGAAAACTTCGGGTAATATAAAAAATTATGGGCCTTGACGAAAACCTAGTAAATGCTGCAAATCTTATGCCGAAACATTCATGTAACTTGAAAATCTTATATGATTGCTGAAAACATGGAGCATGTCGAACAATTTCTAATATGTATATTACAATGTTGACTTTATAGACTAGCACTGCCGAAACTTTCAAGATTAAATGATTAATACCAGGAACTAAATAACCCCAAAAACCCCATTGTAAAGTTCTAACATCGATAACCTAAAGACATCTAGTCATCAAAATACTGAAATGTGCATATATTAAGAAATATTTACCTAACCAATACTTTAAAAACTCAAACCTCTGTTAAACTTTAACATGCTCCAACACCGAAACTTATTTCAACAAGTACATGTTCAATCCGTACAAAATCTGGAAAAACCTAAGGTTACGAAATATCCCATATAGCTTAAACCCTAAATATTAACATAGTATTGCTGAAAATCTCTTGTCCTTGCATATTCACCTAGAAGGTTCGATTAGCTTTTAAACACAATACGTTCTAATATTGAAGATCTTTGTAGTAATTATAAATATATACACATAGTGGATTAAGTCTAACATGCATATATATGCCTATTTTACGAAACATAAAATAAACTCTTTTACCTTGAAAAGATCTACCTAGCTTTGATCAATTTTGTTCTTTGCTGAAATTCTTCCCTTCGTTATGTTTTCCTTTTTGTTCGAAAGTCTCCTTGGTCTCCAAGGGTTCTCTTATTAATATGTTGTAGATTTATATTATATAAAGTTAACTAGACAAACAACTAGGTGACGAGTTATTTCCCTTTATGCTATGTAATCTCACTTGAATACCTATCCCTTTTGCGAAAACTTTATTTTCACTTAAGATTTTTCCTCCAATAATATTCATTCTCATGTGAGGGTTACGGAAACATTATTATCACCTAAAATAGTTTTCCATAGTGATCTTATTTGATAATCACCAAAAATCTACTTAGTTTTTTTTCCTACCTTTTGTTATTTCAAGTATTCTAGATGTTTTTTCCTTCACCATATATAATAACATATATAGATAGACACGTAATTACTTACCTTAGGGGTAAGAAGACTTTTATTAGTCATACTACTAATAAATTAAGAGAACTCCACGTGTTACTCTAGGTTTTTTAGGGTCATAATTACATTGATACATATATATACATATATCAATTCGACATTACATCATTATCATCATAGAACTTCAACTATAAACATTATTTTATTATTATTCTACCTTTCCCTAGCAACTAAGTTCTCGAATTATAACAACTTCGAAATTCCCAATGACCCGTAAAGATCTAAGCTCTCCCTCAATACGCGAATTCAATTCGCACTTCTTATGGCCGGCAAAACATAATTCGCAAAGTTCTTCTATGGCCCGTGAATTTCTTTCATAATTGGCGGAGTCCTTCTGATTCGGGAAATATTACTCCCTTTCATAAGTTAGGTTTGCGAACTTTAATTTGTGAAAACCTTTTAATGCCAAACTTCCTTTACTTAATTAAAAACTCCGTGCACTTCACCTAATTCAAAATTCCTTAGAAAATTTTAATTTCGTAACATTCCATCTTTTGCTACCTATACTTATTTGAAAATTTCGAACTATCATGTCTACACTAATATTATTCTCATCTACACTTTTATCATGAAATTTATTATACCAATACATGAAATAAATGCATGAAAGGGTATAAGGTTTCGGTTCCTGACAATTCTCCCCCCTTTTAAAAATTTCGACCTCGAAATTCCGTACCTGTTTTGGCTAATAACCATCTCTACTGTTTCCCATGTATCTTCACGAGTTGAATGGTTCTTCCATCTCACTTTTACTATCGGGATCGTTTTATTCCGTAATTGTCTTGCTGCATATTCAGGAATTATGCTGATCACTTTTATCTGAAATCTTTGACAACCCTTACTGTTTCGTCACTTAACATATGAAAAGGACCTGATCCGTATCTTTTCGTAACATACTGACGCAAAACACAATATCGCATATCTGTGACATTTTCGTTGATAACGCCCATTCTTATGCTAACGGTCCAATACTTCCAAGTATCTCAGATAATTCAACGTATCGTGGACTTGATTTTTATTTTTTTATTTTTATTTTTTTTTTATTTCCCTTAACTGCTTATTCCATTACCCATCGAAATCGATCAATGTAACTCATTTATCGTTCTTAGGCTATTTTATGTCGATTCCTAACTATTTCATCTTTCCCATTGTATCCTGAATCAATTCTGGCACTTCTAATATCCGTTCATTTTCTATACCCCTCATATCGATTATTATAGGCTCCATTAGCACTATATAATCATCCCGTGATCCCTTTAAACTTAATCCTACGATCGAAGCATATTTTTCGAATTCTGCATCGCTCTTTTTGATTATCCATTTATCTGTGGATGAAATGTCTTTCTGACATAACTTAATTCTGACACTTCCTATAATTCCCCCAAAATCTGTAAATGAATCGAAAATTACAATCAAACACAGTATATGCAGATACTCTATATAGTCAAACTATTCCATTGACGTTTCTTTTTGCTAAATTTTTCCATTGTAGAATCCGATCTAAATGGCAAACAGTGAGCGAACTTGATAAACCTATCGATAATTACTCGAAGACCAAAGGAACCTGCCTTCGGACTATCTTGTAGAAAGTGGCATGGTTCCTGCTGTGAACTTCTCCAACGATAATCTCATACGCTCGTCAGAACGACTGGAAGAGGAGCACCACGAAGTGAACTTCTTCAACGATAATCCGGTCTTATATCGGGAAACGAGAAGAGGAGCGCGGCCTCGGGTACGAATTCCATAACCGTGAACTTTTCCAAAAAGATAATCTCTGAAACCTCTCTAGGGATTAAGAGAAGAGGAGCACGGTATCGGCCCGAGAACCAACAAGAAGAACTTCGCCTACGATAATCTCCTATCGCCTCTTGGAGAAGCGGAGCTTCAGCTTGAGCATAACATAAAAAGGGATAGTTCTTAAAAGAAAAAGAGGGACAAAGATTGAAAAGAAGAAAGACGCCGGAAAAAAAAAAGAGGAGACGGACGTAGAAATGGAAGATGACTTGAGTGATATAAATATAAAAATCCCAAGTAAGAAATAATTGAGTGCAAGAGCGAACCTTGTGAGAGTTGTCGAAATGGACCAGTCTATGAACTTAGGACTTCAGTTTGACGACATGACTTGACGGCATTTTCTTCTTTCAGATGTTTCGTAAAATTTTAGGTGTGACGATTGATCGAAGCAAAATAATCTGACCCCATACTATAATAATAGTAAAATACGAAAAATAATTAACAAAAAATAATAAATAATAAATAAACAATATATATATATATATAATTCGCGCATTTTGACATGAAATGTTGTGTTTCATATGAGTTGAATTGAATAAATGTGAATCTGTTTTAGTATCGCACATTCTAAATGCAATGTTAGACTGCATTGGTACTAAATTGTTTAAATGCGATAAATTTTTCATTGCTCTTACCCTCACACAATATTATAAGTACATGTTTTCGGGGACCATGTATATGTGCTTAATGAGTAAATTTGTGTGTTATATGCTCGTGACTTGAATTGATTTTATATGCTTGCATACTTAGTCAAATCTTGCGCATTATTTGAGGGGGGCAAATATAAAAATCGTGCATTAGCTCCAAATATTCTTGACGTTTTTCTCTAAGCGTTTCAGATTCTTTCAAACAAAATTACGGAGCAAGACGTCGACACTACAAGGAAAGGAGCTAGTCACAGACCAAATATTTAATCCCTAAAAGAATTGCTGATTAACTCCATTATTTCTAACATCTTCTTTCTAAGTGGTACAGATTTCTAATTTCTGCCAGGGAATCAAGATGTTACTACACGGAAAATACAGGGAGTTAATTGCATTTATTTTAATTCTGAGGGGGAGCTTCACAATGTGATTTTATTTGAAATAGGGGTCAATCTGAAAATTTTAGAAGTACTTACTTTCGAGAAACTAGATAAAAGACTTAATTCACGATCATAAGTTTCTCGATCGTAAACAGTGTTGGAAACGATTTTGATTGGCCGCGATAATTTGCGATCGATAAATTTGAATTGAGAAGCAATTTTCGAATCAAAATTTCTCGAGCGCAAATAGTAATGGGCCTGATCCATTTAATCGCAAAACGTCCAATCGCAAACCCAACATTAATTTACAGCGAGTTATTAAAAGTTCACTTTTTGTCAGTCGAAAAACTTTTTCTCACGCAACCCTAATCGCAAAAAATTTCTCTCGCGAAAAACATTCACAGACAGCTCAAATTTTTCAAAAATCTTTCGATTTTCAACACCAAACTGTCTATTTAAGGTAGAAATGAGATTCTTTTGACATTTGCATGTGATTACCTTCGTTAGCATCTGCATTTTGAAGTTTTTAGCATGTTTAGACTTAGATTTTCGACTGTTCTTCAAAACTGAGAAAACCGTAACTATTGTGATTTAGGCTTGATTTTGAGTTCTATATGAGTTTAATGCCTGCGCTTAGGATATTTTCGATATTCTCTATCCGGTAGAATGAATCATCGGAAAATCTGAATCTTCAACTGAAATTTAAGTTTGGATGAAACTGGGCTTTTGAATGTTTGAAGCCATCGAAGAACTTTGTCGATCGCAAACAGTCTTAATTGAATTCCGATTTAATTGAGATACTGTTTGTATCGAATTAGTTTTTTCGATCGATAAAATTCTGATTTAGTCGATAAGATAGAAGATTTTGACCGAAAAATTATTTACCATCGAGAAATCTAATTAGGATTTTTGGTGAGCGAAAAACTTAAGCACTGAATTGACAATTTAGATGCAAATTTTATCGAGCGTAAAACTTACTATCGCAAAATAGAATTTTCGAGTTAATTTCAATTTGGTCGCAAAAATATAGCAGCGAAAAATTAATTTTTCAACGCTTAATTTTTCGATCGTAAAATTCACCGCTTAGGATTTAATTGATCGAAAAATTTCTCGACGATTGACTTAGTCTTTCGTTGACTAATTTCTCGATAAAAATATGTCGCAGCGAAAATTTTTTACTTACAATCGAAAATCACACACCGCTCGACAAAATTCAAATCGAAAATTTTATTCAATCGAAGAAAATTTCTCGACTGTAAATTTACCTGAGAAACAATTTCTCGATCGTAAATTTACACGGAATTTTCTCGATCGTAAAATTGATCGACTACAGTCTCGATTTCGACTTCAACACTTAGAAATTTTTCTCTAAGTCTTTTATACTGTAGCGAACATTAGCGAATAAAATTTTCTCGATCGAAAAATTAAACGGAGACATTACAATTGAAATCAATGCATAGGAAATCAATTTGAAAACCAATTTTATCGAGCAAAAAATTTCTCCGCATGAACAGTGACATTATCCGCGATTAAACACTTAGAAAATTTCGATTTCTTTTTCACGCGTTAAGTGTTTAATTCAAAATTACAATCATGGCATTACATTTTTTTTTCAAAATCAAGTATCCTATGTGCAAATCATACGATTTTAATAAAAAATCATCAAACATGTCATGACTTGATACAATATTATAGATCAAATTAAATCCATTTTCGACTATAATAAAAATTATGAACTAATGAACTTTTATATCTCTTTATTTCTTTTCAGATGGATCGCTACCCTCGATACAATCACATATACGACCACAATCTATATCTGAAGGTCCAGGATACAAATTTCCAGCTCGATCTGAGCACCTTCCGATGACCGGACGAGATCATCATATCTATCCTGCGAGGCCACCCCATTTGGCACGCGCTGACGGTCACCGCCTCGGTGCCAATGGTGTATCTCCAGCAATTCTGGGGATATATACAAGGAGCTGTAGCAAATGGGGCATTTTCCTTCACAACGAGAATCAGGACGCGGAATATTCATATGAGCAAGAGCCAGTTCGGGATGATATTGAACTTGCCACACAGCGACAACTACGACCCGCTCCCGTCGGACGCAGAAATGGTCCACGACTTCATGCATATCAACCGCAGCTCACCAAGTTAGCTCAGGTCCAGAGCAGCGGTATCCCTCACCCCTGGAAGACACTGTTCGGGATCGTGAACAAGTGTATATCACCCAAGCACGCCGGCTTCGACAAGGGCAACGGCAATATACTGCGAATCTTTCACGGACTCGCTTTCTCCCGAAATTACGATTTCGCGCAGCTGATCTGGAATGATCTAGCTGAACAGATTCGGCTGAAGGAGAATCGAAGATCGAAGAACGTGCCCTATGCTCGATCAACGTGATCAACAGGGAGTTCATGGAGTTACATGTAGAGAACATCCCTCAGCTGCCTCCCGGAGGAAACTATCAGCCGCCAAGGCTAAAGTTCTTCCATAATCCACGGCTCACGGACTTGGATCAACCGTCGATGCCGATTCCACTCAACCTACTCAGGCTCACCGACCCCGCGGGAGCTGAGTATCAGAGATTCTGTCGGGAACACAATCTCACCGAGCAAATGATTAGAGGGCCCCCGGCAGATGTACATGTGAGCCCTCCCCAACCACAAGACACGATGATTGATGTTGTCGCTCAGGAGCTTCAACAGGAGTGTCAATTGATCGAAGAGCCAATGCCCGACGTAGATGACACCCTAATAGACGTCGTGGCTACTGAGATGGCGCTCGAGGCCCCTGGACATGAATACCAAGTGAAAGTACCCATACATGTAGGCATGCTCGAAGAAACCATTTAGGAGGTTCTTCAACCAGTAGCACAGCCCGAGGTCGAATGGGGCGAAGCTCTCTTCCACTAGTGACGAATCACGCATTGGAGGACGTTGATCGTGACCCCACTCCTCACACAGCCACCCCGTCTAGTCTAACAGCATAACAGAAAGTCGTCGGAAAATAACTTTTAGTTCAGTATGTTAGGAAGGGTATTTTCGTCAATATTTTTAAGCCTTATCTATGCCATTTTCGAAAAAGTTGGTCCTTTAAACTAATAGGAATTCTGACAGGGACTGAACAGTTTAAGAAAGGGGAAATTTTGTGTCAGGCCCCAGAATATTTTAAAATTAGGGATCAGACCCTCTCAGATATTTTTTTAGTTTTAAGGACCTCTTTTTTGAAAAATTAAGTGAAAAGGACCCAAAACTGTGATTTGACGAAATTACCATTAATAAAAGTGATTTCTAAATGGTATTTGACGTCAGTTTTATGTTATACAGTTATACTGATTTGTTACACAGTTATACTGATTTGTTACCGTAACAACCGCAAGTGTTACTTTAACGTCATAAGACGTTACTTATCGACAGTAAAATGTTATTAACAGACATATTTATTACATCGAATTATCGAACCCCATTTTTCACACAGATCGAGAATCGATTGTTAACACCTTGTTTTGTATTCCATCATGCGATATTACACCATAAACCCTAAACCGTAAACCCTAAACTCAACGCAACGACCATTAGCATTTTTCTATAAAAGATCGAATCATTAGCGTTTCGATCTTATTACACGTTTCGAGATTGAAAATTGGTAACCCATTATAGGAGCATTGCTCCCTATAATGATGAATTTTCTGTCTAGGGAAACGGGGGGAGATGGTCCGGTGGAGGGGTCAAGAACAATTATAACTGTTACACAATTATACTGATTTGTTACCGTAAAAACCGTAAGTGTTATTTTAACGTCATAAGACGTTACTTATCGACAGTAAAATGTTATTAACAGACATATTTATTACATCGGTCTATCGAACCCTATTTTCCCACTGATCGAGCATTGCTCCTTATAATGATGAATTTTCTGTCTAGGAAAACATGGGGATGGTTGGGTGGAGGGTTCGAGAACAATTATAACAGTTTTGCGCTGAAAAAAAATACTTCCTTTCATTTGGATAACAACAGTATTGTATTGAGTACCATATGACGTCTATTTAGTAACAAACGAAGTCGCACAAGTACCACATCATTCAAAACTAATACCGTTTCCTGCAGTAACACATTAACAAATGATGTTGCAGGAATCGGTATTATTTTTGAATATTGTGTTACTTATGCGACGTCATTTGTTACTAAATAGACGACATATGGTACTCAATACAAGACTGTTGTTATCCAAGTGAAAGAAAGTGTTCTTTTTCAGCGCCGAACTGTTATAATTGGCTGAAACGGATTATTTAGGTATACAGCGTAATTTTGGCATATGTCAGGGTTGTCTTTTTGCGTCATTTTAGGGCCTGATCACTGAGTTTTCCCAAAAGTGGGTCCTTAATACTAAAGCCCACTCCAATGGGGCCTGAACCCTAACCCAAACTTCTTAATGGGGCCTGAAATTGAATTAACCCTTTAAGAAATTACTGACTATGGACTAAATAGAAATTTCCCTTTTTAAAAAGACCCCCTATCTTCCTGATCTCCTTCCTCGATTGAATCTTTCTCCTATCCTTCGATCCAATCTCTTATTCTTCTCCTATCATCTCTAGATCTCTGAATCTGCTGATAAGAAAACCCAGAAATATATCGGTACATGACAGGAGATTGGATGTTTTGAGGATAATTTAGAGAATGGGGAAGACGAAAGAAGTTACAACTGTGTCTCCTTATTTCCTTAGAGGATGCGTTAAGGACGACGGCAATGGGAAGAGGAGAAGGTCGGAAAAGAATGATGATTTCTCTGTAGTCAAACCCAGACGAAGGAGAAAGATGGTAGGAGATGAAGATATGGCGGTGGAGAAGATAAAAAAACCGAAGAAGAACGAAGTTACTGTCGTCTCCCCTTATTTCATCAAGAAATCTCAGGAAGATGACGAAAGATATGGAGGGAAAGGAAAATATGACTTGAATACGGCTGATGGTATAGAAAAGGCCGACGAAAATTCATCTATGGTGATTGAGGGGAAGAACGTTAAGAAGACGAGAACGCGAAAGAAGAAACAAATTGTTGTTGTCTCCCCTTATTTTATAAAGAAATCTAAGGAGGATGAAGAAGCTGATGGTGGCAAAGGAAAAAAGACTTCAACTTGAAGGCAGAGGAAAGTTTATCTTTGGTGATTGTGGGCAAGAAGAAGAGAACGCGGAAGAAGAAAGAAATTGTTGTCTCCCCTTATTTTATAAATAAATCTAAGGAGGATGAAGAAACCTATGGACAAAAAGGGAAAAAAGACTTGATCTTAGCTGATGTTGTAGAAAAGGCAGAGGAAAATTTATCTATGGTGACTGAGGGGGTGAAGAAGAAGGATAAGAGAACGCGAAAGAAAAAAGAATTTGTTGTTGTCTCCCCTTATTTTATAAAGAAATCTAAGGAGGATGAAGATGGCGGAAAAGGAAAAGAAGACTTGAAGTTGGCTGATGGTGTAGGGAAGGCAGAGGAAAATATATCTACGGGGATTGAGGGGAAGAAGAAGGGAAATAAGAAATCTCAGGAGGATGAAGCAGATGCAGGGAAAGGAAGAGAAGGCTTTTTGCATTTGGGTGATGGTATAAGGAAGGCAGAGGAAAATCCATGTATTGTGGTGGAGGGGAAGAAGCCACAGAGAAAAAAGCGAAAGAAGGAAGAACGTGTTGTCTCCCCTTATTTTATCAAGAAATCTGAGGAGAATGAGCTTTTGACATTGGATCGAACTCTTAGTGAAGAAAGAAAAGACGCCGCGCATTTGGGGAAGGAGCAGAATCCATCTATTGCTGTGGAGGGAAAGAAGAAGCAGAGGAAAAAAGGAAACCAGAAAGACATTGTCGTCTCAACTTATTTTACAAAGAAATCTAACGAGGAGGATGAAGATGGAGGAAAAGGAAGAAAAGACGGTGTACTTTTGGGGAAGGAGGAGAAGAAGCAAAGAATAAAACGAAACAAGAAAGTAATTGTTGTCTCTCCTTACTTTATAAAGAAATCTCAGGAGGAAGAAGCCGTTGTTCAAGAAGGAAAAATGGGTGTCGAAATCGCTGGTGATCGTATAGCAAAGGAAGAGGACAGTAACTCACCTAAAGATGATATCTTCTCACGATTTGCCTTTACAGGTGGAGAAGATTGTACCGTATCTTCATTTCAGAACAAGAGAGCCGTAGACGACGACGATGATGTAAAAGAAGTCGTTGTGAAGCCTCAAAGAAGAGTTACTATCCGTGCACCTCCTCTTACTTCTGTCCAGAAGAAAGATGAAGCTTATCTAAGAAGAGATGCTGATAACAGTTGGATACCTCCTCGATCACCTTTCAATCTCTTACAAGAAGATCACTCCTTTGATCCTTGGAGGGTTTTGGTCATATGCATGCTTCTTAACTGCACCACGGGCTTGCAGGTTGGTTAATGACAATTATATCCATCCCAACATGTATATACTATTGTCGTCTTGTTTGTAATTATATTATTGATCAATATAGTAGAAGTATCTATTTAGGTAAAGAGAGTGATATCAGATCTGTTTGAGCTGTGTCCTAATGCTGAGGCTGCTAGCGAAAAAGTCACTGCAGAGGAGATAGAAACCGTAATACGCAGTTTGGGTTTGCATAGGAAGAGATCGCTGATGATAAAACGCTTCTCTTCAGAATATCTTCGACAAGAATGGACTCATGTCACCCAACTACCAGGCGTTGGCAAGTAAGAGCAATTTACACTTACCATCTATGCAAAAAAAAAATCCATTTGCAAGTTTGTATTTTAAATCTCCTATTGTTTTGTTAGATATGCAGCTGATGCATATGCCATATTCTGCACTGGCAAGTGGGAGCGTGTGAGGCCAATCGATCACATGCTCGTCAAATACTGGGAATTCCTCGGCGGTCTCTGAAGTTTGGTTATTCATATTTATGTTCGTCATATTTATTTGATGAATCCTTAGTTGGTGTAAGTTTTGGATAGATTATCATAGTCCTTATGACTCACGAAGTGTTGCTCACATGATTCGCGAACTCGACATCTCACAAGCTTCACGAACTCAATTCGCCAACCTAGCTTAGCTCGTGAAGTTAGATTCATCAAGTTCACCTAATTCGTGACACTTCGCGAATCCATTGTATTAATTTAGGGTTCACGAACTTGCTTAAGTCCTTTAGTTCACGAAGTTACTACAAGAACAACCCTATGATTCGTCAAGTCCTCTTTCGTGAAGTCGATTGGATTAGCCAAATCTTACTTCGCGAACTCCTTACGACATGTGAACCTCTCATGGCCTGTGAGGTGCTTCCCATTCGTGAAGTCTATCACTTCACTCCTAGTTCGTGAACTAGCATGCTTCGCAAATTCCTTAGAACTAAATTTGGGTTCGTGACTTGAACAACTCGTGAAACCCTAATTTGCAAAGTGCTTTGCGAAGCTTGTTTCACGAACTTAGGGTTCGCCAAGCTTGCATACTTCGCGAAGTGAACACTCCCAGCTTAGTTTGCGAGGTCTACTTCCCTAACTGTTCGTGAAGTTCTTGACATGGAACACATGATTGGCTACTTTAATACCTATCACACACGCGAAGCCATCCTTATATACCAATTCGCGAGCTTGTTTTGGCATGCTCGACTTTGGCTCGTGGGCTTTGCCCTCTCTCTGGGTTTACGAGCCCACTTTGTTGACCAAGTTCAGATTCGGGTTCGATGGAGCAGCGGTAGATTTTGAGAGTTGGGTAGAATTACCATCAAGTTGGATCTTACCGAGGTCTTGAACAAAATAAATGGCTAAGAACTCCGCCTAGATGCAGAGCCTGAATTATGTCTCAAAAAGGACGCAAAGCTATAAGACATCCTGTGCTTAACGAAAAAGGCATCTAGACGCAGCATCACAGCTATCAAAGGTTTTGAAACACCAAAAAGGGCGGCTGAGCCAGTGGAGGCTTGCTTCGCATAGGCTACACAAGCTAGGATTGTTGATTGATTGTTGACTGGTAGAACATGATTCTTTCGCCATACTACGCTCAGGGCCTTGGTCAGAAAGCCCTTTTTGTTTTGACCGACCCACTAGAAACGGAAGTCATTCAGGAGCGAAAGCTGACTCTCTGGGGTTCGCCAAGTGCTTCTCACATGCATTCGTGTACTTATGGAGTTTGGCAAGCTCGTTCCATTCGCGAAGTCATCCTCCCACTAACAATTCGTTAAGCTCATACTTCAGGGATCCATCTATCTTATCCCTACTAATTCGCGAAGTGGCTTGAAATAATTTCCAATTCGTCAAGTTCCTATGCTACCTAACTTCGACCTGCGAAACCCTCCTTCCACGATTTGGTTCGAGAACTCTCTCCTTAATTCGTGAAGTTCATACTTTTCGAACCAAAAACACTTTATGACTTGCGAACTCTAAAGCCTTCGATCTAAACATCACTTTTTCTCAAGAACACGTTGAAGACCCTAAGAACTTAAAAAAATTGAGATCAGTCTAAAACTCGAGCTTAAGCAAATTTTTTCAGGTTCTATCATCGTAAATATGTCGAATTCGAACTCATAGCCTAAATTACAAGCTAAAAACGTAAAAGCATTAGTAGAAATTCCATACCTTCCTTAAGTTAGGTTTCGATCTCTCTCTCTCTCTCTCTCTCTCTCCCTTCTCTTTCACTTAAACTTTCGATGGTTTCTTACTAAAATGTGTTTACCACATTGAAAGGTTTTAGATAAATATTAATCGAAGGTATGGGTGATGGGACTAATGTTGACGTGAATTTCCCACAGTTTGGGGAACTTTGTTTCTAATGTTTATCTCTAAGGGTTTGGGCCTAAGTTTAAATCAAGCCCAATCACAAATATAGTCCAACTTCTATTCTTACGAATATTACCTTAATTTTCCTCATTATCATATTTTCGAAAATTCCTTAGTGAATCAAAATTACTTAAGCACATAATAAATACACGAAATTCGTAAAGTCACATAAGCAGATAATTATTGCAGAAAATTCACACAATCACATAAACGTAAAATCTCTGTGCAAATTTTTGCAGTCACGTAAACATGAAATGTGCGTGCAAATTCATTGGCTGATTGGCTTACGGGCTCGGGTTCTACATCCTCCCCCCTTAACGAGGATTTCGCCCCCGAAATCAGTCCGTTTGGAACAATTCGGGGTAACGATCTCTCATCTCATCCTCACATTCCCAAGTAGCTTCCTCTGTTGACTAATTCCGCCAAAACACTTCTACTAAAGGGATTTCTTTATTCCTAAGCCGCCTGGTTTCGTACATCAAAATCTCCACCGGCGTTTCTTCGTAACTCTGATCAGGTATTAGTTGCTGGTGTAGAACTTCATTCTTCAATACATGACTTGGATTAGCGATGTATTTCCTTACGGGTGTGTTTGGTACGCAGAATTCGTTGTGGAAAAGAAAAGAAAATGTGTTATGGTACGACATGTGAAGCGGGATGTTCAATGATCCGATGCGTATCATTTTATTTTTCTTTTCTTTTCCACGTTGGATTCCGCAAACCAAGCGGAACCTAAGGGTTAGATGCGGAAAACATCGTAAACGTGGGATAGCGATGCGGGTAATTCCAACTGATATGCTACCTCGCCAATTCTGTTAATTATTCTGAACGTGCCAATGTATCTCGGGCTTAGCTTACCTTTCTTTCCAAATCGCTTGACGCCTTTCATCGGAGATACTTTTACAAACACCCAATCATCTACCTCAAACTCCAGCAGTCTGCGTCTCTGGTCTGCACAACTCTTCTACCTGCTTTGGGGCATTCACATTCTTTCTCGTATTGTTGCTACAACTTCTTTCATTTCTCGCACCATATCTGGGCCTAACATCTCTCGTTCACCGATCTCGCCCAATGTACCGGAGATCTGCACTTACGGCCGTAGGGAGCTATTCCAATTGTAGCATGATAGCTATTGTTGTGCGGGAACTCGACGAGTGGAAGATATCTACTCCAGTTGCCTTTGAATTCAAGCACACAAGCTCGTAATATATCCTCCAATGTTTGGATGGTCCGTACTGATTGACCGTCAGTCTGTGGATGATATGCAGTACTAAAGGAAAGTGACGTCCCCATTGCCTTTTGTAGGCTCGTCCAAAACATCGACAGAAATCTGGAGCCTCAATCCGAGACGATTGCCGTTGGGATTCCATGAAGTCGCACAATTTCCTGAATGTGGAGTTCGGCGTATCGCTCCATGGAAAACGTTGAACTTATGGGCAGAAAGTGGGCAGACTTGGTAAGTCGGTCGACGATCACCCAAATTGCGTCGTGGCCTTTCACAGTCTTTGGCAAACCGACAACGAAGTCCATTGTAATGTTGTCCCATTTCCATTCAGGAATTGGTAGCGGCTGTAAAGTTCCTGCCGGCCTTCGATGTTCTGCTTTTATTTGCTGACATGTCAAGCACTACACGAACGCCGCTATCTCCTTTTTCATTTCTGGCCACCGGTAGTTTAGTCGGAGGTTTCTGTACATTTTCGTAGCTCCTGGATGTAATGAATACATCGTAGTGTGTGCTTCTGTCATCACGGTTCGTCGAAGCTCCGCATCATCGGGTACATACGATCGGTTTTTGTAATACAATCTTCCGTCGTCTGGAAATGTTAAGTCCACCGCTGGCTGTTCTGTTGGTGCCCCATTGATTTCATATAAAGCTCATCCTTTTCTTGCGCCCTTCCGATCTGCTCCAGCAACGTTGAAGTGTTAAAGCTGCCAATCTGGTTTCGACTTCGCCTAATTGTACAATCTCCACCTCAAGTAACTGTAAGTCGGGCTCACCGTTTTTCGGCTTAGTGCATCAGCTACCACATTTGCTTTGCCTGGGTGGTAATTGATTACACAATCGTAATCCTTAACGACTTCCAGCCACCGTCTCTACCTCATGTTCAAATGTTTCAAGCTCTTGTGGTCCGTGTAGATTTCACATCGCTCCCCTTAAACGTAGTGCCTCCAAATATTTAGGGTGAAGACCACAACTGCAAGCTTTAGGTCATGCGTCGGGTAATTCTTTTCGTATTCCTTCAATTGACGAGAGGCATAAGCTACTACGTTTCCATTCTCCATCAGCACACATCCCAAGTCATTCTTTAAAGCATCACCATAAACCAAAAATCCCCAGTTCCTGAGGGTATTGTGAGAATTGGGACTGAAATGGCGTATTCTACCTTGTTAACTAGGTCAGTGTTGAAGCGATTTTCGGGAAGTCTTTAATGAACTTCCTACAATAGCCTGCCAAACCAAGAAAACTCTGCACCGGTCACATTTGTCGGTTGGGGCCAATTACTGATGGCTTCGACCTTGATGGGATCTACAGAAGTTCCTGCTCCGGAGATGATATGCCCCAGGAATGCTACTTGTTCTAGCCAAAACTGACACTTCTTAAATTTGGCGTACAACTGCTTCTCCTTTAATATTCCAAGAACTGACCGCAGATGCTGTTCGTGTTCATCCTTTGTCTTCTAATATATGAGAATTTCGTCTATGAACACGATGGCGAACTTGTCCAGAAACGACTGGAATACCCGATTCATCAGGTCCATAAATGCCACTGGCGCGTTAGTCAACCCAAAAGGCATGACTAAGAACTCGTAATGTCTGTAACGCATACTGAAGGTAGTTTTCGGGATATCTTCTTCCCAAATCTTTAGCTGATGATACCCTGACCTCAAGTCTATCTTCGAAAAACACCGTTGCTCCTTGCATTGGTCAAACAGATCGTCAATCCTTGGGAGGGGATATTTGTTCTTGATCGTTATCTTATTCAGGTCCGTATAGTCGATACACAGCTGCATGGATCTGTCTTTCTTTCGTACAAATAACACCGACGCTCCCTTTAATGACCCGTCCCATACCGGGTGTCACTGTAGCATTGGTCCCTATGGGTCCACCACACTCTGACTGATAGCCTGACCCCACTATACCACCATTTAAGCTTTCAGCGTGCTTCGTCCTCGCACACACGCACCCTGGGCAAACTTCCCAGGGGGTCACCCATCTCTAGATTGCCCCAAGTCAAGGACGCTTCACGTTGGAGTTTCTATAGATGGAATCTCAAAAAGGTAGGTCGATCTTGGTGATATGAGTAGTACTATCAATTCTCTTATACGATTCTTAGCCTGACACGCCATACATTATCAGTCTCATGATCCCCTCTTATTCGGGTGTCAAAACGGTTCGTTCATGTACCCCTTTGCCTAGAAGCCTGCCAGGAGCCGTTCCTTGTCCGTGCACCATTCTGGCACCGGCGATCACGAATTAGAAAATTATAGGCATTAGGGTTCAGGAACATGGCGAATTCATAGATTTCGCTAATCGAACTATAAGTTAAGACGTAATTCGCGAAGCTTGTCTATGTTAGGTATTTCACGAATAAAGCTAGGACAAATATTATAAGTTGTAAGATTAGTTCGTAAACCATGATAGTATAAGAAGTATTTTATAAATTGGGATAAGTGACAGAAATAATTCACAAACCCTAGAGAATCACGAACCCTAGGTTTAGAATTACCATTCGCGAATTAAGATAGTGTTTGCGAAATTGAGGCCTTGCTAGAATAGAGAAAATTCGCGAATTGACTTAGCGAATTTAAATAGGGATCAAAGCTAGTCTACGAATTAAATATACTTCGCGAGTCATAAGTCCAAAGTTCACAGACTTAGGAAATTTCGAATACTTAGCTAATCTAAACAATTAAATAGCATACTGATATTATTTTTTATGCCTAAGGTCGGGACTTAGGAAATTCACCGGTTCAGTAGCGCTAGACGACGGACGCCAGATAAGTAGAAACTCAACTACGACACATAACCTGTTCTACGTGCCTACATGTGTGACTCTTTGCTTTGGTGATTATATGTTTATGTGAAATAAATTACATGGTCTTGCATAAGTTACATGTGCATATTCATGAGCATGCATGATACACTCGGGGTAGTACGAGTCGGGTATACATAGAAGGTATTGCGGAAGGCGATGGATAACTGCTGATGTGGGTAGTTGATGTTGACTCACAGTTGAGTCATAGCCGACTTCTATGGCACCATGATGGCGTACATCGTCGTCCATCATTATGATGAGGCAGGAGGAGCGACGCACGAAGGAGCGACCTAGCTATGCTAGCGTAGGCTAACAGGGGTAGGCGATCCTGTTTGCGGAGGGAGCAACCTGGAAAGAGCGAGGTAGAGGGAATCCTAGCGTAGGCTACCTGCGTAGGCTACCGTATGACGGAGGGGACGACCTGAGAAGGAGCGACCTAGGGAACTTAGCGTAGGCTACCCATCGTAGGTCACTGTCACATTTGTGTTATGGATATTGAGCTCTAATGGTGCATAGTAAGTTGGCCGAGGGCCCTGAGTGATACGAGTACGGTCACTAGGTGCAACGGCGCGGATCGCCTGTGCAGAATATTGAGTGCATTGGCGTGGATTGCCTTTGCGGGGAAAGGGACACGTGCATCCATGCATAGTTTCTGCTTACTGAGCCACGACGGCTCACCCTTTTTATGTTATGTGTCGTAGGTACCAGTGACCACGGTACGTGATCACATTTTGAAGGCAAGGCCCATCTTTTGAAGCTTTGCGCTGCTTTTGGAGGTGGTCATTGGAACCTTTTGCTGTGCCGTCGCACATCTCCATATAGTTAGGTCTTTATGTGATTTAGAGATCTGACTATTATTCTTTTGACGTGTATATAACAACGTTCCATTACATAAATGGAAAAGTAAAATTTTATACGAAATTTTTGGTATTCTTCCCAATCACAACGCGTTAGGCACATAGGTGTACGCTAGAAGAGCTAGGATATGGGGGCGGGTCCTGACAGAGTGGTATAGAGCTTCGGTCACAGGTTCTGCAGACTGTCCATACACACACACCCAAAAGTGCGGGAGCGGCCTTGCATGTAAGTGTTACACTTATGTGAACTTTCTCTGTAGCATAATTTATTGGCCATAGGACTATCAGGATAGAATAGGAACAATGGTGAGAACGAGAGGTGAAACCAGCGGAGGAGATGAACAGAACATGGGAAATACGGCCCATGCCGACAGTCGCGACACGACCATTCTCCAATTGACGGAGCTGGTCCGTCAGCAGTCTGTCCGAATCCAGTAGTTAATTCAGCAAAACACTGCAAATGCTGGACCCTCTGCGCCGCATTCCTGTTGAGGGGAAGCGCAGGGCATTGGTGGGAAACCATTACGGTGATTGAGAACCCTGCCACAATGAGTTGGGACAGGTTGAAGGAACTGTTCAGGGGCAAGTACCTAACGACCCCAGTGAGAGCTCAGCGCCTGAACGGGTTCATCAATCTCAGGCAGGGAGGGACGACCGTTGCCAAATACATTCGGAAATTTGAACAGCTGTCCAGGTTCGCAGCTCATATGGTGAGCACAGAAGCTTTGAAAATTGAACGATTCTTGTAAAGCTTGAAGCCAGAGCTATACAGAGACGTGAGTATGGCCGGATTCCAGGGAGCCACCTATGCACAAGTGGCAGAAACGGCTATGGTGGCGTAGGTGGCGGAACATGCCGAAGCCAGAATTGCCCGCGCTCAGGAGGCGAAGCACAAGTTCGCACAAATACAAGGAGCACAGTGGAACGGGGGAGATCAGAAGCAGCAGTTTGTACCCAAGGGCGGAAAGAATAAATTCTAGAACGGGCCTCCACAACAGCCTCAAGGAGTATTGAACAGGCCTCAGAACCCGAATCAGGGAACAGTGCCAATCCCAAATTGCCCGAGGTGCGGGAAGAAGCACTTTGAAAATTGCCAAGCGCAAGCCTACACTTGCTTCAGGTGTGGAAAGCCGGGGCACTTTGCGAGGTAGTGCCCAGAAGGTGCCTCAGGAAGCCAGGCCGGGAATCAAGCAAGACCACCGATGGTACCAGCTCGTGTGTATACAATCACGTCTGATGAAGCGGAGAACAACCCGATGGTGGTGACAGGTACGCTCCTTATCCACCAAACTCCCACGTGCATCTTAGTGGACTCGGGAGCCACCCACTCATTTGCATCCGTTAAGTATGTGGCAAAACTTGGGGTTACGCCTGAAAGGGCCGAATGTGAATATAGTGTAGCGATCCCAAACGGGACTCCAACTAGGACTAACCAAATATTGAGGGATTGCCCGGTAGTAGTAGATGGCAAGGAACTAGCCGTGGATTTAATCATTATCCCGATGAATGCCTATGAGGTAATCCTTGGGATGGACTGGCTATCGAGGTACGGAGCCGTTATAGACTGCAACCGTAAGATAGTCACGTTCAACATGAAAGGGGAAGAACCTTTTACCTTCGAGGGAGCAGTGAAAGGAGGAGGTATACCAAGAATATCGGCATTAAAGGCACAACGGCTGATTAATGTCGGATGCAAGGCATATCTGGTGTTTGCGTTGAAATCAGAAGAAAATTCCTCCCCAAAGCTTGAAGACGTGCCAGTAATTAAGGAGTTTCCTGATGTATTCTCGGAGGAATTACCAGGGCTACCGCCTGATAGGGAAATCGAGTTTACGATCAATCTGATACTGGGAGCAGCGCCGATATCTAAGGCCCCATATCGGTTAGCACCGACAGAGCTGAAGGAGTTGAAGGAACAACTCGACGAACTTTTGCAAAAAGAATTCATCCAACCGAGCTTTTCCCATGGGGTGCACCAGTGCTGTTCGTACGAAAGAAAGACGGGTCAATGCGACTCTATATAGACTATAGAGAATTGAATAAGGCGACAGTCAAGAATAAGTACCCGCTGCCAAGAATTAATTATCTCTTCGACCAATTACAAGGCTCCACGGTATTTTCTAAGATTGACTTGCGGTTGGGATATCACCAGCTCAAAATACGGGAAGAAGACGTCCCGAAAACTGCCTTCCGAACGCGCTATGGACACTACGAATTCCTAGTCATGCCCTTCGGGATGACTAATGAGCCGACAACCTTTATGGATTTAATGAACCACATGTTCAAGTCGTATCTGGACAAGTTTGTTATCGTGTTCATAGACGACATTCTCATCTACTCGAAGACAAAGGAGGAACACGAGCAACATCTACGAATAGTCCTTGGAATATTGCGGGAAAAACAACTGTACGCCAAATTCAAGACGTGTGAGTTTTGGCTTGATCAGATCTCATTTCTGGGGCATATCATTTCTAGAACAGGAATTTCGGTTGATCCGAACAAGATAGAAGCCGTCAATAAGTGGCCACAACCGACAAACGTGACGAAAGTACGGATCTTCCTAGGATTCGCAGGATATTACCGGAAATTCATATAAGACTTTTTGAAGATTGCTTCGATGCTGACGAAGTTGACGAAGAAAAATACTCCTTTTCAGTGGAGCGAAGAATGCGAGCAAAGCTTCCAAGAACTGAAAAAGCGGCTTACGACAACCCCATTTCTTACGATACCGTTAGGAACTGGAGGGTTCTCCATTTATAGCGATGCTTCGAATAACGGGTTAGGGTGGTACTAATGCAGAATGGAAATGTGGTGGCTTACGCCTCTTGTCAGTTGAAGGAATATGAGAAAAATTGCCCGACACATGATTTGGAGCTCGCAGCAGTGGTCTTTGCCCTCAAAATCTGGAGACACCTCTACGGCGAACGCTGTGAGATATACACAGACCACAAGAGCCTAAAATATTTCTACACGCAGAAAGAAATGAACATGAGACAAAGGCGATGGCTAGAATTAGTCAAGGATTACGACTGCGTGATTAACTACCACCCAGGAAAGGCGAACGTGGTAGCTGATGCTTTAAGTCGAAAAGCAGTAAGCGCGAAACTCCAACGACTTGAAGTGGAGATTGTGCCATTAGGCGAGGTTGAGGCGTAATTAGCAACCTTGACTCTGCAACCGACGCTATTGGAGCAGATCAAAAAGGCGCAAGAAAGCGATGAACTCTATATGAAACTCAAAGGAGCACAAGCAGAACAGCCAGCAACGGACATCGTATTCCGAGACGACGGAAGTCTATACTACAAGAACAGGTTGTATGTGCCAGATGATGCAGAACTCCGACGAACTATAATGGCGGAAGCACATACCACTGCCGTACGCGGTGCATCCTGGAACTACGAAACTGTATAGAGACTTATGGGAAAATTATTGGTGGCCAGGAACAAAGAAAGAAGTAGACAAGTTCGTGAACCAGTGTCTCACCTGTCAACAAATAAAGCCAACACCAAAGACCGGCCCGAATATTGCAACTTTTACCGATTCCAGAATGGAAATGGGACAACATAACGATGGACTTTGTAATCGGGTTGCCGAAGAATGTGAAAGGGCACGACGCGATTTGGGTAATCGTCGACCGACTCACCAGATCTGCCCATTTTCTACCGATAAGCACGACGTTTTCCATGGAGAAGTTTGCGGAGCTCTACATCCAAGAGATAGTACGACTCCATGGGATCCCGTTGTCAATAGTCTCGGATCGTGACTCGAGATTTTTATCGAGGTTTTGGACGAGTTTGCAAAAGGCAATGGGGACGTCGCTATCTTTTAGTACCGCCTACCATCCGCAGACGGACGGCCAATCTGAGCGGACAATCCAGACATTGGAAGATATGCTACGAGCTTGCGTGCTAGATTTCAAGGGGAATTGGAGTAGATATCTTCCACTTGTCGAGTTCCCGTACAGTAATAGCGATCATTTGGGATGACACCATACGAAGCTCTATATGGGCGAAAGTGCAGATCTCCAATACACTGGGACGAGATCGGCAAAAAGGCATTATTGGGCCCAGACATTGTATGAGAATGACGGAAGTGATTGCGACTATACGAGAAAGAATGCGCACGGCACAAAGTAGACAGAAAAGCTACGCCGACCAACGACGTCGACCACTGGAATTTGAGGTCGACGATTGGGTTTTCGTAAAGGTATCGCCGATGAAGGGAGTTAAGAGGTTCGGGAAGAAAGGAAAATTAAGCCCAAGATATATTGGTCCTTTTAGGATAATTAAAAGAGTGGGTTGAATAGCGTACCAATTGGAACTACCAGCATCGTTGTCGCAAGTACATGATGTCTTTCACATTTCCACCTTACGAAAGTATATGGCTGACCTGAATCACATGTTAAGGAATGAGATTCTACACGAGCAACCGAAACCAGACCTGAGTTACGAGGAAGTACCAGTCGAGATCTTGACGTACGGGACTAAACGACTCAGAAATAAAGAAATTCCCTTGGTGAAAGTATTGTGGCGGGATCAATCAGTAGAGGAAGCCACTTGGGAACGTGAGGATGAGATGAGAGCCCGATATCCTAAATTGTTCCAAACGGGCTGATTTCTGGGGCGAAATCCTCTTTAGGGGGGAGGATGTAGCACCCGGGTCCTCGTAAGTATTAAGGCCAATAAATTTGAATGTGGAATGCAATTACGTGCGTTATGTGCATAAATTGTGTGCTCGTGCGAATTGCGTGTTGGACTGCGTGCTTAGTTGACTTTGTGAAAATTGGTGCCTTTAACTTGTGTCTATGTGACTCCTAATTTGTTGAGGAATTTTCGAAAATTAGGTACAAGAGAAGGTTGGGCTATAAATTAAGCTTGGATGGTACATTATAAATGAGCTAGTATTAGAAATTTGGCCCAACCCATAAGAAATTATTTTAGACAAGCCTCCCTTAATTTAAGGGATATTTCGTCCCTTGAGTCCCATAACCACCAGACAAAAATAAACCGTTATCTAGAAATATTTCAAATCCACGAGCCCCATCAGAAAGAAAACCAAAGGAAGCTTGAGCAAAGAAGAAGGAGAAACCGAGTTACAAATCCAACAAGTTGGGCTAGGTATGTTCTGTTAAGCATAGCAATTACGTTTATTTAAGGGTTAGGGCCGTGCGATTTTAGGAGTCGACTAAGGAGGTTTGCAGAGAGGGTGAAGCTAAACTGTTGTCGATTTGGTTTTTAAGTGAGGAAATTTTACTTAATAGTACTCCATTCTCTACTTGGAAGGTCATCTTTTCTGACGCTAGAGTTGAGACTGTATTTCTACTAGTGTCGATTTGTTTTTCCAGTGAGAAAATTGTACTAAGCAATATTTCATTCTCTAGCTGAAAAGTTATCATTTCTGACTCTAGATTTGTTCGCAAATCAGATATTTCTCTGATTATAGCTGGTATATATGGATTAGAGATATTTGGTTTTTTAACACCCACTTCTTCAGAAGAGGGCGTATAAATAGGTAAATAGTCATCAGACAAAGGTATTTCCCTTGTCTTGTAACTATTATTCAGTATTTTTTTTGGGAAACGGTCACTAAGATAAATGAAATAAAAGAGGTACAAGTGTTCAGCGGTAAAGAACAACACCAACCGGTAACAGACTACCGGTGATCAACCAACGCAAAACACGCAAAACCGAAGGAACCAACCAGACCAAGCCAGACAAGCAAGAAGGCAAAACAAAGAATAGTGGTCAAGGAGCCACAATCACAATTTACATGCCAAGCCAAGCGATACGCCAAACACTTCTAAGAGCGCAGATCTGAAGCTGATACTTCCCTGATAAGGAAGATAGCCGTAAGCATAGTAGGTCTCGATGTCAGCAGCGATCTGATCCGGTGGTCGTCGTCGACCCTCACGTCATCTCCTGTTACGCTCCGCCCAAAGGTGGTAAATAAGAGAGGTAAGCACATGACGAGGGCCCATCATTGCAAGGTGCTTTCCCCGCCACCTTTGAGCAGCCCAGGTGATCCCCGCAAGCCAGTCCGTTAGAGGTCAACCAAAATGAAGTTTCTCCCTCAGCAGCCGCATATATCGTCTCGAGTAGGGGCAATCAAAAAACAGGTGAGAGTCGTTTCTGTGAGATGAGCATCGCACAATTTGACAATAGGCACGACGAGGTACCAGCCGCCACAGATATCCATGATTTGTCTCTCGTCGCAAGTATGTCCTTGATCGCCATCCATAATATGAACTCGTGTCGAGGAACAACAAGTGGACCCCCAAATAATGTGGACCAAGGAACAAGAGGGAGCTTAAGCCGCAAGTTATCCCTCGTAGAATGAGTGGAGAATACGCCGTTAGCCAAAGCAATCGATCGTATCGTATCCCTCTTCCTCGGTTGCACATGGGGAAGCATGGTGGCGATTTCCATGATCTCCACCAAAGGGGTCGTGAGGAGCCAAGGGTCAGTCCAAAGCCGCGTATCAGCTCCATTGCTAATGCGGAATTCGACAAGCGGCCGGAAAAGCAAGCAACTTTTTCCAGCTCCAAGAAATGGTAGTCGTCGGCGGAATAGACCAAAGAGATGTGTTGTGGAGTCGAGTCTGACGGATCCAAGTAGCCCAGATCGATGTCTCGTCATCTCTCACCAGGTTCCAGATGAGGCGCATTAGCAAGACCTTGTTGTCAGTCTCAATAGAACGTAGTCCTAAGCCCCCTCCTCCCGTGGGACGCACACATCAGCCCACGCAACCTTAGCATTGGAACCCCGCCATAGGAACGCCCTAAAGCGCTTCTCAATGCTACGAATGATGCCCTTGGGGAGTAAGAAAACGTCGGCCCAATACGTATGGAAGCCGAGGAGGACTGATCTGATGAGTTGAACCCTCCCAGCGTAGGATAGAGCATGGTTGGTCCATGAGCCAAAACGGCGATCAATAGAGCGAAGGAGTGGGCTGCAGTCAGCAATAGTTAACCGTGACGTGATCAGTGGCACGCCCAAGTAACGTACGGGCAAGGATCCAATGGGGAAACCCATGATGGCCTGGAGGGCTCCCTTCAGTCGAATCGCCCTCTTAGAAATAAACATCTCACTCTTGTTGATATTCGCCCGAAGCCCTGAAAGGGATGCAAAAAGCTCGAGGCTGCCACTAAAGATGCTGGAGGGAATGTCGGCATGGGAGAACAAGAGTAAGTCATCAGCGAACGTCAACATGAACAACGACGTTGGTTCACATCTCCAGTGATATCGAAAGCCGCTACCCAAACGAATACGTTCCGCAATACTCCATGTAGAACTTCCATCACCATCACAAATAAATAAGGTGAGATAGGATCACCTTGACGAAGACCGTGTCGCCCTTTGAAGAAGCCCTCAGCTCTACCGTTGATGTTGATTGAGAAATGCGTCGTTGTAAGGCACGAGCGGATCCAACCCACAAAGGTAGGGTGAAAATTAAAAGCCTCAAGTGTAGCAAGGATAAAGTCCCATTCAACCTTGTCATAAGCCTTCGCAAGGTCGACTTTGAAAGCCACCCGTTCAGGCAGTCGGCATTGTTGTACCCATGGAAGAGCTCCTGTGCCAAAACAATATTATCTGAGATGCGTCGTCCCGGAATAAATGCCGTCTGAGTGATGTGGACAAGGCTTCCCAAGCTGCCCCATAGTCTATTAGCTATGATCTTGGAGATGATCTTATAGAGGACGTTGCAACAGGAAATCTGTCTGAAATCCTTAGCCATGCGCGTGTTGTCTCCCTTGGGTATAAGAGTAATAAGTGTCGAGTTTAGCTCCCCCAAAAGGTAACCCGTCTTGAAGAACTCCTTTATCGCATACGAAATATCCGTGCCAATAATGTTCCAGGCACGCTTGTAGAAGGCCGCTGAGTAGCCATCCGGCCCGGGCGACCTATTGTCTCCTATGGGGAAGAGCGCACGCTTGATTTCCACGTCCGTAACTGGCTGGATCATCGCATCCGCTTCAACAGCACTAAGAGTCCTGGCGATGTAAGGAGCGACTTCAGATGTGGGTAGGGGCGACGTCCGGATTGATTGGCCAAGAAGATCTGTATAGAAGCGAATGAGTTCAGCCCGCACACAATCACCCCTTCATCCTCAAGAGAGAATACGGTTATCAGCTCGTCGTGTGGTCACTTTCTTGAAGGAGAAGGAGGTGCATTGGTCCCCATCTTTTAGCCATGCCACCTTCGCCCGTTGTATGAGCGCCGCATGCTCAATTTCAACAGCCCTCGCATACGCAAAACGACATCTCTTCTCAAGGAGCAAGAGCTGGTCCTCGAATGGGTAATGGGCCGTAAGCTCTTGCGCAATCTCAAGAAAGCGGCGCGCCTCAAGCACATTACGATTAAGGTCACCCTTGTCACGTCTAAGTTGCCTCAGACCATGCTTAAGCATCTTAAGCCTTCTGACCACGACGTACATGGGATAGCCATTCAGTTGTCGACTCCAAGCTTCCTCCACTATAGGAACAAATTGGGGGTCCTGAGCAAGGAAGTTATCAAAGCGAAAAGTGTTCCCCCTGTCAGCCTCACGAGATGTAGATTCCAAAATAAGGGGTGAGTGGTCCGAGGTGGCAGGGGTGTCGCATCGGTAAGCTAAACCCCTAAAGCGAGCAAACCAAGAGGGGTTGCCCACCATCCTATCAAGTCGTCGCCAGACTCCTGAGGTGCCACTTTGCTGATTGTACATGTGTAGAATTGTCCCGTCCGTGGCAAATTTGCAAGGTCCGATGAGGTCATGCGTTCGATCATATCAGGGCAGCCCCCCGTGACCGATCCTCCTCGCGCCTCCATGCTGTCCATGATCGCATTGAAGTCTCCCATTACTATCCATGGTAGTTCTGCTCGCGTTTGTGATGTCGTCGTAAGATCAGCCCATAATTCCCGCCGAGTAGCCCTATTATTGTGGCCATAGGCAAAGGTGGTGTACACTTCCTCACGTGTAGCAAGGGCAGTCACCTTACAGTGAACAGCCTGCGTGTTGTGTGCCATAATGGTAACAGTCACAAGACGTGTGTCCCAGCCAACCCAAATACGAGACGCCGGCCCATCATCGTATTCGTAAAACCAACTCCAAGGTCTGATAGAGTTCGAGAGTGCGGTCGCATTTTGTTCAGATAACCTCGTCTCTAGTAGACCAATGATCAACAACCTATGTTTAGAAATCATCTCCCCCACCGCCCATCTGTGGTCTAACCTGTTTAGACCACGTACATTCCAAGTGGCGACTGGTATCATGGAAAACCAGGGAGAAGGGCTGCTACAGGACCCTTAGAAGCGATTATCTCTTCCTCCAATTCAGCTAGTATCTCAAAAGGATTTTGGCTTTCATTTGCAGGTGCGGGGTTAGTGGAAGGAGGCTGTGCTCCCTTGCTCGTCGACCCAATCGTCATAGTAGGGCTGACTGTCCGTTTTCCTTGTGCAGGTTTAGGGGCAGATTGGCCACTAGGACCCGGCAAGGCCAAAGCAGCCGAGTTATTGGTCACCTTGCCTTTGCCCTTGTCTTCCTGACGATGCCATGCACGCCTTGGATAGCAGCATGTTGCCGAGTGTTAGTACTAGTCGACGGAGCAGACTGTGATGTTGGTGTGATCCTCTGCCCCGGGCCAGCAGCGGCATGTTGTCCCACCTTAGTGCTAGGGCAGACCCCATTTGCATGGGTCCAAGATTCACACGTCGGGCATTTCTTAGGTTGCCATTCATACTCAACGTGAACAGTAACCACTCTCGAGAATCCACCATCTTCGCTCGGTAAGTGATCCACAATGGTTCCACAAGCGATTTTTTGAGACACACCCGAGCGTATTCGAGTCGTTTAGCCTTGGCAATCATGGCGTCAGCGAATAGTGGTTTGCCAAGTACGCTAGCCACAATTCCCAGCCCCTCCTGAGTCCAAAGTTTGGATGGGATATTTCGAAGCTTAACCCATAACGGGACCTCCAACTGTTGCTTCTTTTCAAAGGACATTCCTATTCTCCAAGCTTCCGGAAATATCGGCTGCCCTTGCATGAGCCACGGACCACCATCCAAAGCCGCGGCCAAGGCTTCCGCCGTGTTGAAACGGAACTTAAAGAACCCATTGGTAGTGTTGCAGACTTCTACGAGGCCAGGCCAGATAGAGCGAAAGAACCGTCAACATGGTGGAAATAAGGTCTCTTTCCCATGAAATAGCCAACAAGTGTGTGGTCCCATCTCGACGAGCCCTTCCTTGCTATTTCCCAAGGCGGCCGAGCCTCCGTGACGCCATCAATCACTGTCGGGGCAGTATAGGATAGGGTAAAACGAGTCAGCGATGAGCAGTGCTGCTGTGCCCGTGTGCGGTCGTCACCTTGAACGATAGCCGAGAAAGAAAGAGGGTCATTACCACACGACGGTGATGATGTCTCAGGCTAACACAGTTTTCAAGCCCATTAGGTGAAACACTCTGCACAGGTGGTAGGGTAACCCTAGGCATCGCTGCCACCGTAGCAGATCATCATTCGAGCCATCGTCGGGGATCGGCCCTGATTCCAATGCAGGTGGTGGTGTGCCTTTGCGAATAGGGAAACGGCGATCTAATCGTGGGTCCCAGATTGGCTGTATAAGATGTGTGGTAAGCCTGTCACGTCGGTGATGCAGCGTTGGTGCCGGCTGGGTATGTTGAGTGTGACTAGTCAAGTCCGCACGGCGTCCATTCGGTGGGATGGAAGTCACCGGCGGCTGTTCAGGTGCCATTTTACCCCCGTTCACACGGACCAGCAAAGCTTCGAAGGCAGCAACGACGAAGCGCTCTTCAAAGTTGATGATATTGTTTCTAAGGACTCCATAATCAGGTGCAAGCAGCCCCCAATCCTTCTCAGATTCAGCCATGGCAGATTCGGAAGAGATGAGGAAGAAGAAGATGAAAGGTCACAAAGAAAGAAGGTGAATAGACACAAAGAAGAAGAGGAGGAGGTGGCCTGAGGTTAGGGTCCTCCCATCGCCGTCTGGTCCCGGCGATGGAGGGTGGTGTGGTCGACACCGGGGCGTGGCAATATGGTGGTGGAGCGGCCGGTGGAAGGGGGAGCTGATTGGAGATGGTGGAAGATGAAGAGTTGTTGATTAGGGTTTGTTAGGGAGAAAATTCGTAGAGAGAGAAACTAGAGAGAGAAACTGTCTTGCCCGAAGTCATCCTTTTATTCAGTTTTTCATAGTCAAAAGGTATTTCGGCCCAGTCCTCTCTATTTCTCTTATTCTTCTCTAATCAAGTGTCGATGAGCTTGTAAAGGCATAAGACTAGGCATATTTAATCCTAGGAAACTAGTGTCATAAAGAGGTAGAGGTTTCTTCACGATTGGGATAATGTCTGGATTAAAACCTAATCCTTCACGTGGGTCATAAAATTCTATGTCCCTAGGCTTACTCAAAAAAATCGTTCTATCTGTTTGTCCTCTCCTAGTAAGTAGATCCTCTAGCTTCTTAATCCTAGCGTATAATTTTACACGCTCTTTGTTTAAAACTTCGAATTCGCATGTTTTAGTAATTCGCTCGTCTTCACTCGTTGTCCATTTGGCCTTTAGCTCACTAACCTGTGTTTTCAAATCTTCTATTTCCAAGTCACGACTATCAATTTTCGACTGCGTTACTTCTAAGCAGACAATCCAAATTGCTATTATCTCGTAATTGCTTAAGTAGGCAACGTAGTTATTGTCAAAACGAGCTTGTAAGTCATTGACCTTTCATTTAGATTCTGCTAAGTTTGCTCTAGATTCACTCAAGCTACTTTCTAATTTACTTACTTCCTCACGTGTCGTTTCTAGAACCTCTAATGTATTAGCTAATTTTGCTTCTGTTGACCTGAATTATTTGAGTTCATTTTGAAGTATTACATATTTTTCTTGAAGTTCAGAGTGCAGACTTTGGTTAAAAGGTTTTACCTCCTTTCCTGAAGACAGATCTTTGTCCTCATTGCCAGCATTAGCTTCCAGATCCTTCTGCTCAGAATCACCTTCTTCCACCATGGCCATCGGGGCTACCTTGTCTGACTCACTTTCAGACGTGTCGTTCAGCCAGTGGTCCTGTTCAGCCATCAACACAACTCCGGATTTTTCTGCTTGAGCAACTGAAGTTTTCTAGTGTAGTACTCCTCATCCTTCTTCTTGGGAAGGTAGCAGTCCCTAGCAAAGTGCCCAGGCTTTCCACAATTGAAACATTTGCTGGGCTCAGAGTCATTCCTAGGGTCGGGCTGTTGAAATTGTTTTGGTGGTTGTTTGGAACTTGACGAGACCCTCTGTCGATTGACAGATGATGATTTCTTGAAGTATCGTTTTTGCCATTCTTTTTGTTACATAAGCCACATGCTTCTCGAAGTCAATTCGGAATCTGATTCTGATCCTGAGTCTTCACTGTCTAATGGACTGGACAGCTTAGCAGACTTATACTTTGCTACTTTTGTGCTTGTCTTAAGAGTGGCGTCTGTTATTAGGGCTATAGGGTCTCTGCCTTACCCTTCTTATCTCCGACTGCTTCAAGAACATCGTCACTATGTTGCTCAAGACATTAATAAACGCTAAGGATATCGATCTGGTCAAGGTCCTTGTTAAGCCTGAAGTGTGTGGTGACCTCTTCCATTCTGGATGCAGCGAGGTGAGGAATTTTACATTGAGTTCCATGTTCGTTTTTATGATGCTTATCATCCTTGGTTCGTTCACAAGGACCATGAACCTGTTGTAGGTCTCACCAATTTGCTCATCGGGCTGAAGGAATCATATGCTGCAAGGGTATTAGCTTTCTTAGCTCTTAGTCCAATCTCTGTTCCTTGCATCAATTTTGCGACTTCATCCCATATAGCTTTAGCAGTTGGAAAGCTATCGACTTGGATCAGTATGTCATTAGGCAACGCTTGCATCAAATAGTTTCTTGCTAGAAGGTTTGCTTTAGCTCCTTTCTTTCTGCATCAGTGTATTATGCAGGAGTTTTGAGTATTGTGCTTCCTTGAACTGCTGGGGTGACTGTGTCATCCCCAAGGACTGTGACCCAGAATTGTTGTGGTCCCTTGTCAGAGACTCGATGATGTCCTCGCCATTGTCCTTTATTTCAAGAAAGTTGAGGAATCTGCTTCTCCAGACTCTGAAATCGCCACGTTTCAATACTGGTACAGGAACATCGCTTCCCATAGCTAAGGAGTCCATTTGTTGTTTGGTAGTGATCGTTACGTGGATGTGATCTGTGACATGAAAAGTTAGCTTTGAACAATTATAGTCAAGTTTGGAAACAAAAAATTTTAAATAATTTATGGTTCGGGTGATGCAATTTTAAAATGATCAAAATCTGTCGTCTGTAGTAAAATAATTTAAGGTTCGCACGACTTTACTTAGATAGACCGATGATCGGTCTTTTTAAGGTTCTAAATTAATCGGATGAGTCTAATACTGAAGTCGGCCGATAGGAACTTTCAAATATAATTAGTCGAATCGTGGTTGAAATCGGGTAACAGGGGATTTCGTTCGATTTGGTCCTTAAACTTTAATATTGATCAAAAGTGTCAAAAATTTAATCGGGCGATACAAGCTTTCGGGCAATTGAAAGTTAATAGGTTTGATACGGGCGACTTGGTTCGAAGGAGAAATTGGACGATTCGATGGACTAAACTTAGAAACTGAAATCGGGCGACTTGCACAAAAAATTTAAGTGAAATCGATCGTATTCAATCGGTCGTTTGAGAATCGGGCAATTTGCCTGAAATTGATGCTTGGTGATTTTGAAGAGAATTCGTGTTAGCTACGATGTAGTCGGATGATTTAATGAAATCGAACGATTTTCTTTAAGGAAAGAAGGTCGAGCGATTTAGTCTTAGAGGCTGAAGTTCGTCGAGCCTTTAATCGGGCGATTCCCTTCAAAATCAAAACATTTCATCGAATCCTTCAAATTATGAAAAGCTGTGTGATAATTTTACCCGAAAGTGAGAACAGACCCAGAAAAAATTTAAGACTCGATTTGTTTTCTAAATCTTACCTCGAGGTCGTCGTCACAAAGCTGACTTATGCTAATCAAATTAGCCACAAACCCCTCGACATGAAGAACATTGCTCAGCTTTGGGAAATCGGGCACATTTAACCTGCGGTGACCTAGAATCCGACCTTTAGCACCTCCTCCGAAGGTCACAGATCCACTGTTTAACAGCATACAGTCAATTAGGAACTCTTTGGTACCCGTCATGTGCACGAATATCCGCTACCGAAGTACCATGAACTATCACGTTAGCTCGTAAAGAGGTATACATAACATTGCATTTATGTACGGATTTCTCTACCTAGACTTTCTTAGATGTCGTAACAGCAGTATGTTCGCCAGAATTTGATGGAGCGTTCACTGAAATTTCTCCAGACAAACCTTTCAACACTGATTTCTCAATGTTGAGAGGAATGTGGACGATATTTCAGTCAACATAAACTTCTGCGAAATCTCCCCTTCAGTTTCCAGCAGAACGGCTTGATATGATCAGGCTGCATACAATGATGGCATTTATATGATCTATTCTTTGGCTTACTGGCAGCATGCTTCGAATTTTCTTTAGCAGACCAAATTTCAGATCGATCGTTAGCACCTTTGGAATTCTCCTTAACAAAGACAATCTTAGATTGGTTGTTAGAAACAGAATTAGACACATCTAAAGCATGATGAGAACTGAATCCTAAACCTTCTTTATAAAAAATACCTAGTGACAGTACCTCATCAATCGTCGATTTACCTTTATTCATCTTGGTAAACGTTTCGTCAGCTTCTCCGACTCGCTTCTGAAGTTTGTTGATCTCTTTGTATTTTCTTGTCAGCAAGGCTTCCATCTTGTTCATCCCTTCAACAAGACTTCCGATCATATTTTTGCTTTTCTCGTTTGACGATTGCCTTTAATTCTGCATTTTCGCCTTTTCCTTCGAAAACTCCAGACAGCAATTTGAAAGCATCCTAAGTCTGGACTTCATCATGAAACATTAGTTTCTACTTCTGCATCGTCAGAACTTACATACCCATCAAAACAGATTGAGTCATCATAATCGAAAATGATAGATTTCTTAGATGTTGAGACCAATGTTGGCTCAACATCAGTTACCACAGTGAAGCCGATATGATGATCTTCGTCTTCTTCACTGTTCGATAAGGATAGGTTAGTTACTGATGATTGCTTAGTCTCCTTTGCACATGGTTCTTCATCTTCATCGTCAGAAAGTTCGATCGAAAGTGCTTTCCCATGCTTGCGAAGGGTGTTCACGCATTCGTTGGCAAAATGGCCCCAACCCGTGCACGCATGACATCGCACTGATTCCCATTTACTTCTCCGTTTGGTTACGTTTGAAAATGGAGGGGCAGAGGTCGGTTCTTTGACATTCTGGCCTTTCTTGAATGTTGAGCCAACATTTGGATCCACATTCTTCTTGAGGAACTTTTGAATTGCTTCACGATCATGGCTATATTGTCATCATCATCGGGATCAGCATCAGATTTAAAATTAGAGGGCTGACTAACTAGAGCAATGCTTTTGCCTTGAGAAGCTCTCTTTTGGACTTTGAGGTTGGTCTCGTAGTTTTTCATGATGTTCAAGGAGTTGAAATTCATCGTGGCTAGATTGTGTGCTTCCTCGACCGCCGCTACCTTCACATTATACTTTCAGTTGGAGAACGAATTACTTTAGAATTTAATACCTTATTTGAGGTCGGATCTCCCGAGCTGGCACATTTGCTCGATATGGTCCGAAGTTTCCCGAAATACGTGGTGATATGCTCGTCTTATTTCATTCTGAGGTTCTCGAATTGATTGTGGAGGAGTCGAAGTTTGGTTTGTTTTACGTTCGCATCTCCCTCACAGTATCGTTGAAGCATCTCCCACGCATTCTGAGCCGTCGGGCAGTTCTGAATGTCTGAACATCAGATGTCCACCAAAGAGAATTTGGCATGAATGGCTTTATCGTTGAACTCGTCTGCATTTCTTTCAAGTGCCGTCCATTCGGTGACTGGTTTGTCAACGACTTCCCCATCAGCATCTGGAGCATATCTGTAACGATGCAACTTCCTAGATACGTATTTTGGCGGATTTTCGCAGCGTAAGCAGCGGTAAACCCATTTAAAACTTTTAAAATATAATAATACAAATACGGTCGATGTCTAAATCCATAAGTTCAAACCCAAACACATTTTGATTCATTTGGCCCAAGCCCAAATTAAAAACACGAAATAAACTCGTTCCACAGGTCGCGTCCCCTGTACTGCGCCGCCCTCAAAAGTCCGTGGAGTCACGCCATCAGCCGTATTACCTACACACGTAAACCCTGAGCTTTTGCCCAGTAGATGAAAATATGCATGAATACAAATGCTCTCACATCCCAAACTCGACACATCTCACAAAATGCAAGCTCGACTCTTTTCTCATAGCTCATCATCATCTCAACTCATCTCATCGCAATCAGGGCCCGAGGCTTAGGAACTAAAGGCAGCACGCGCGCAGGGGTCAAGCTCGGGAGGCCCCACTCCCCACAAGGGTCAGTAGCTCGGGAGGCCCACTCCCCACATCTCAATCATATAGTGCGC
>JAPQWV010001205.1:0-108184 GCA_027422505.1 Craterostigma plantagineum | reverse complement strand
TGCGAGGGACAGGGGTGTTCAAAAGTTGGTAAACCGACCGTACCGAATCGATACCGAAAGTTCGGTACAAACTGAATACCGAAATTTCGGTTCGGTTCGGTATTCGGTTAAAAAAAATTTGAACCGAATTTTTTCGGTAATTTCGGTACGGTAACCGAATTACCGAAATATATATAATAATATATAATAATATATAATTACAGAATATATATTATACATAATATATATATACAATTTAAACATAAAATAAAATAAGAAAAAATAATAAAAAATAGGGAAAAATAAGAAAAAAATAATAAAAATAGGAAAAAATAATTTTAAAAATATAAAAAATATGAAGAATTAAATATTTCTAATTTCATAAAGATTAATTTTTCAATTTTTTAATTATTTCGGTTTTTTTCGGTTATTACCGAAAATAACCGAAATTTTCGGTTATTACCGAACCGAACGAACCGGTTTACTTCGGTTCGGTATTCGGTATGAGATTATTAAAACCGAAAATTTCGGTTACCGGAAGTTCGGTACGGTACGGTAATTACCGTTTGAACACCCCTAGTGAGGGAGGTCAAGCAGAAGTCTGAGTTCATTCTTGTCCATACATGAGTGGTACGCCCCGTTCATGAAGTGGTACGCCCCGTTCATGATGAGGCTCTTGATCATTCCCCAAAACTGCTGGTGATAGACCATCGGTACTGAGGCCGTCACAGTAAGAGCATGCCACAGTGGATGGCCTTGTAGTATAGACATGATGATGTCGTCTGGACACCGGAAGCTGGTCAGATCCAGTTGGAAGTTCGTGTCGTGGACGTTAAGGTACATGGACTTCTCGTAAATATGGTTGTAGGTAGGGTAGTGATCCATCTGAAATACATATTCAAATCATTAGCTAGATTAAAATTTAGTCGAAATAGTTTTTATTTTTTTTTATTTTTTTTCAAGCATAATGATGAAGCGATAATAACATGTTTGATAAAATTGTAGTGGAAATATGAATGCACATATAGGTTATAGAGTGAATTTTTTGAAGTTGTAATTTTATTTCGACATGTATGTTAATTCAAAGAAAATTTGATCGTAATTTTAGTAAGTGTTGAAAACACTATTGCACTCCGTGTTTTTTATCGCGCGAGAATCTGAAATTCTCAATTGAATTACCTAAATGTGATTTTGAATTGAATACTTGGGATCGAAAATTTTATTCGCTAAAGATAGCTACAGTTAAAAAGGACTTAGAAAATTTCTAAGTGTTTGAACTTAAGCTGTGGTACTGTAGCCAAGAAATTTTACGATCGAGAAAAATTTCTCTGTAAATTTACGATCGAGAAATTAGATTTCCAAGTAGATTTACGATCGAAAGATTTTTCGCGCGTGGATAAAATTTTTCGCTATGAAAATTAACGAGCGAGAAAGATTTTTGATTTTAAAAAGGTTTTTCACTGCGAAAGTTTACGATCGAGAAAATTTTCAACGAGAGACTAAGTCAACCATCGAGAAAATTTTCGATCGATATTAAATTATAGCTGCGTGCTTTTACGATTGAGAAATTTTATCGTCGAAAAAAAATTAATTTCTCGTCGCTAAAATTTTCGATTGAGAGCAAAATTGAAATCAAATTTGCGACTGTAAGTTTTGCGCTCGAAATTTTAAAGGGACTGCATCTATCTTAACTATTCCTCTCATTAATATTTCGCTCGCATAAAATCAAAATTGTATTTCTCGTTTGTAAGTAATTTTTTTATCTACGTTTTTAAACTTACTGACTAGATTAAAAGGTTAGCGATCGAAAATCATTTACGATGCAAACAATGACTTAATCAAATTGAGATTCAATTTTAACTGTTTGCGAGAGAGAAAGTTCTTCCACGCATTTAAAAGTTTAAACCCCAGTTTAGTCTTATCTTTCAATCGAACATTAATAACGCAGAAAATCGAAGTTAGACTTACTCACAATGATCAAGAAACATCGAAACTACCCTATTATGCAGTTTTTAACCTAGATTGTACTTAGAGAAGGTCTAAAATCCGGCTAACAAGAGTTCGAGTTCTCAGAATACGAACAGTCGAGAAATAATCACAAATCATGCGAAATATTCCAAAATATAGATGCAAATCTAGTTTAAATGCACAATAAATCCTAACAGAAGTCAAATCTACCTTCTAAAGACGAAAATCAGATGAAAAATTGAATGATTTTTGTATTTAGGGATTTTTCGACTGCAAGTAATGATTCGTTTTATTTGGGCCGATTAGACGTTTTTGTGAGACTCAGTGAAATTCAAGCCCATTACTATTTGCGATCGAGAGAAACTTACGATCGAGAAACTGTCTTTGTTTACTGTTTGAATTTTGCTCGACAAAATCCGATCGAAAATTTTCATTTGATTCCTGTGTAATTTTCGCTCGTCATACTTTTTAAGAGCATAAATTAACACTTGGTCCCAAATCAATTTTCGCTCGAGAACTGTGATTGAAAATTACCAAATTCACCCGCGTTTCTTGATAGTAAGTTTTCCTTGATTTTTCAGATTGATCCTAAATTTTAAAATTAAAGCACAAAATTACTTCTTCTAAGTATAAACGAAAGTGCAATTAACTCCCTGTATTTCCGAGAGAGATGACATCTGGCTCCAAGATTGATCTTCGATAATCTGCAGTACTTAGAGCAAAAATGTCGAGAATTTTCTTAGAGTTAATTAATTAATTTTTTTAATAAGGCTCCCCCTGCATTGTTTTACCAATGTCTTGAGTCCACAGTCATGAAGAGTTGTGAAGTCCTCCTTATTTAAGCATTGTCCAAAGCGAATCAAAATGAAAAATTTCTGCAACACTTAAAGAAAGAACATCAAAAATATTTGGAGATCAAAAACATGGAGTCATTGTAGATCTCCCCCTCAAATAGTGCACATATATCGATTTATCACGTAATTATGCAAATCAATACAAGTAACAATCATATAACACGCAATTAATCAATTTAGACTAGTTACATGTTCCCCTAATCATGTAATACAGATTTGCGCGAGGGTATGAGCAAAAATGAATATTCGCATTTTACTCAATTTAATGCCAATGCAAGTTAAATATGCATTCAAAATGTGCGAATTAAATTTTTTTATTTTATATATATATATATATTTAATATTGTATATCTATATATATATGTATAATTTTCATATGTATATTAATCTTAATAGTATGGGGTCAGATTATTTTGCTTCAAGCAATCGTATGACACTTGAAAGACACTCGACACACTGCTGTCAAGTCTAGTCATCAAACTAAAGTCCTAAGATCATAAAGTGATCCATTTCGACAGCTCTCACTAAGTTCACTGTAGTGCTCTTTATTAATTTTTTTTACACGTGGATTTTATATGTATATCGCTCAAGTCAACACAAGAAAATGTTAAGTCAATTTTCCTATGATCAAGGCATAACTAATCATTTCACCTAAGCTAGAGATCGTCGTTTGGAATCAAAGGACTTTTGAGGGTTTAATTTGGCCGGGACTTAGGGAGGAAGAAAATTTATAGGAAAAGGTGAGTTTATCTTTATCGTCTTCCATTTCTACGTCCGTCTCCTTCTTTTCTTTCGGCAAACAGAAATTTTCATCTTTTCAATCCCATCCCTTATGTTATCCCTTTTATGCTCAAACTGAAGCTCCGCTTCTCCACGAGGCTCTAGGAGATTATCGTAGGTGAAGTTCTTCCTGTTGTTTCTTGGGCCAATACCGTGCTCCTCTTCTCTTAATCCCTAGAGAGGTTTCAGAGATTATCAATTTGGAAAAGTTCAAGGTTATGGAATTCGTACCGAAGGCTGTGCTCCTCTTCCCGTTTCCCGATATAAGACCGAATTATCGTTGGAGAAGTTCACTTCGAGGTGCTCCTCTTTCCAGCCGTTCTGACGAGTGTACGAGATTATCGATGGAGAAGTTCACAACAGGATCCATGCTGTAGAGTATATGTTTTTATTGTGCTTGATTTTATTAGTTGTCCTTGTAATTAGTGGCGTTTTGTATAGTAGTCCTTAGATTAGGACTAGTTTGATATTTATACCAAGTTTTGTAATACATGTAAACAAATTGTGCTGAATAGAGAAAGTTTTGGAAATTGATCCGAAAGGCTTGCAATTCAATTTCTAGAGAGTGAAACAATAGTAACTTTCTCACTCTACTCGAATTCTCTCTCTTGTTCTTCATTGAGTTTTTCGATCGAAATTCAATGTCGATCATTATCATCGAATTACTTAGAATTCATGCCTAGGATCATAGAGTTGTTAATCATAGGACCTAACAATTGGTATCAGGGCAGGTTCGTTCTGTTTTGAATCGAAAATTGTTAGAATTGGATTGAAAATCATTGTGTGATTACTGTTCATCGAAGAACAGTTTGGCGCGATTTTTTTTCTCGATCCAATAGCATAATTCTGTGCTTAATTGACTTGAAGTTGATGTTTCTGTGCTTGTTTAAGTGCTAAATGTTGAGCGATCAGATTTGTAGCTGTTTGAACTTCGATTTAAGAATTAAATTGATTCTTGATTTACTGTTTGTGAGAAGATGAGAAAACACGTTCTGATTTTGATCAAATTCGACATACTTCGGTTCATAACGTGTTTAATTGCTTGTTCGTGCGTAGTTAGTAAATGATTGCGAGCAATTACCTGAAATTTCACCGTCTAATTCTTTGGCTTTGCTTGAATCTTTGTTAATCGTATTCTGCGAATTTTTCTCGATCGTTCTAATTTTTCTCGCTACGATCGGATTAATTTCTCGATCGAAAAACTTGTCGTGAGAGTTTTTCTCGGTCAGAATACGAAGTCAGCACTGAATCGTCAACACTAGAAACGATTTTAGTTAGAATTATTTCTTGAGCATTATTCAGCGAAAATCTTTTTTGAGAGAGACCAATTTTGACTTTGCATGCGTAAAAACTTTCTCTCGAAAAACTTTTTCGGTCAGACCTTTAACGTTTGACCAGGCAAAAATCATTTACACGCGAGAAACTTTTCCAGTCAACAGATTAATTTTGACTTGTCGAGAAACTTACTAACGTACTATTTCTTTACGATCGAAATAAATTCATGATCAGGAAATTTTTCTCGACCGAACGATTTGGGCAATTTATTTCGCTGACAGACTTTCTCGACGAAATTATTTTCGATCAAACTTTAAAGATTGAATCGAAAATAATTCTCGAACTATTTCTCGAATCAAACGCTACTAACGAACTTTGTCACTTGTGAAGCACATTACATCATCTTCAAACGTTCAAAACACTTAACGAAGATCCTTCAACAACTCAACTACAACACAAAATGGATGCATACTCGCTCGGAAATGACAACCGTCCGCCGATTTTGCAACGAGGCGAATATACCGTGTGGAGAAGCCGCTTCCTCAATTTCATCGCTTTAAAAGATCAAGCCGAGAATTTACTGAAATCACTAGAAGAAGGACCCACACAGTTTTGGGTGCATGTCCCCGGTGATGAAACGGTAACCCCTCAAATTCCCGCGTCTAGGAGACTGAAGGAGCCTAGGGAGTACACAATCGAGGAGAGGGCTCGGGCTAAGGCTGATCTAGTAGCCATGAATACCCTCATGCAAGGCATCCCCAACGACATATATAGACAGATTGATAGCCTTTCATCGGCTAAAGGAATGTGGGATGATCTGCATAGGATGATGTAGAGGACGGAAGTTGGCATAAAGGCCAAAAAGGCGAACATTCTCATTGCTCGACTCCTTCAAAGCAAAGCCGGAGGAGAGTCTATATGAGATCTACCAAAGATACCTCAGTCTTCTCAACGAGATGAGAAAGATAGAAATCACGAAGACCAATATGGAGACAAACATCAGATTTCTGTCTTCTCTGCCCGCGGAATGTAAGAAAATATCCACTCAAATTCGACAAAATAAAGATCTAGAGGAGTTGGATATCCATGCCGTGTTTGACAATCTCGCACAACATGAGGATGATATAAGCGAGATTCACAAGGAGCAGAAGGGCAAACAGACCGAAGACACTGTTGCCTTAGTCTCGGAGAAGAGGAGCTCGAAATCAAGAAAAGAAAAGATCGTTGCCTCCTTCTCCTTCATAGTCGGAAGAAGAGTCGGACTCCGACGTCGAGTCAAACATGAAAGCCCTAGGAAAGCAGTTGGCTCTAATAGGAAAAATGATGAGTAAGAAGTACTTCACGAAGAAGTCTTTAACCTCAGCGAACAGACTTCGAACTAGAAGCTCTAAAAACAAAGAACGTTCACCAGAGAGCTCCGAGGTCAAGAACTCTAAAGAGGCTAACAAATGCTTCAACTGTGGCAAGCCAGGTCACTTTGCCAGAGAGTGCACTCTCCCAAAGAAGAGAGATGCCAACTACTACTCCAAGAAGCTCCAATTGACTAAACAGAAGGAACCCGGAGTAGCTCTCATGGCCGAACAAGACCAATGGCTCGAGGACACGTCGAGTTATGAAGAAGAGAATTTAGCCCTCATGGCCCGTCTCGACAATGAATCGGACGCCGAAACATCCAACCTGACGGACAAAGACAACGCATCCACCTCGTCAAAAGAGGTAGTCTCTTCTTCCACATTATTGACCATGTTAGAATCATATCAAACACAATATGCTAACATGAAACGTGAGCAGAAAAGTATTAAGGAAGTAGAGGATAAACTTGCGAGATCTCAGAGAAGATAGATAGTCTCGAATCAGAACTTAGAAGCTCAAGTGCTAAAATAGAAGAGCTTACTAAGAGCCTACATTCTAGAGAGACTAGTCAACCTCAAATAGGACAGCATAGTGAAAAGATTAAGGAATTAGAAGATAGGCTAGCAAATAACTACAATTGCCTGGTTAGGGATCTCAATGAGAAAGCTACCCTAAATTATAGGTGAAGTTATAAATGTCCTAAGAGGGGGGTGAATTAGGCTTGTAAAAATTTTATGCTTCTTCTTTTCACAAATCCTAAATGTAGTGACTTAGATATGCCTACTGATGCTTGTGACGAGTATGCCTGATATATCCTAGTTACGTCGGATGTGTGTCGGTCTGTCTCACAACGATAAGGAAATAACTGAAAATTAAATGCGAGACAGGATTTTTATAGAGGTTATATCCCCAACTAGGGTTTACTCCTCTCCTTGGGGTTTGCTCCCCAAGAGTTTAACCAATCACTATAATGCACCGTAGCTGGATACAAAACTGATTGATTAGCCCAATACACAACCGAAACAAGTCTAACACTAGACACACTAGGTTACCACACGCCGAGTTTCGTTCCTCGGAATCTCCTTGATCCCGACAGACACAGCTCGCTACCGAAGGGCCCCCGAAACTCGTCCTTCCCTTCACGTGTGCGTAAACGTCGACCTTGCCTCCTTGGTATTGCTCACGTCCGAAGACAACACGTCCGAAGACAGAATATATGGAGGGGATGATGGAATATCAGATGAATCACTCGCTCAGTGATGGAATCGCAAGTTAACGCTCAGTAAGGCAGAAAGTATCGCAAATGGAAGGCTCAGGAATCTCTTAGTATCTTTCTGCTCAAATATCTCTTGTAGGCTTAGTTCGCAAATTCTTAGTTCTTCGAAAATCTGAAGTGTGGCTCATATATAATCCTTTTCAATCAGCACTTCACATGGAAAATCATATCATATAATAATCACCAAATCAAGCATAGTTTCCATGCAATTTTTGAGTCAATCATACCATATAAAATCATGCTTTTTAATAAATCATCACAACGGTCATAGCACATTAAAGCATGATTAGTTTCCATATAAGAGCTCATTTAAGCATGAAGATATTCCATACAAAGATTCAAATTCGTTCTCATGCATATTCAATCATTTCGCATATCTTTACCATGTCAGAAGTTTCCATAAGTGATTCCCTGCTATCTGTTTCTAGTATAAATCAATCCAGATTAACTTTCCAATTATAGCACACAAGATAGCATCATATCAGCACGTTTTCCATATATAGCACATAGTATTAGATCAATATATTTACCATGTTTAGCACACAAATCATATCAGAGCATACTTCATTCGATTTATCAATCATGGCAGAACTTTCCTTATTTCAGAGATCACATCCGTTTATAGCACATACCATATAATAGCACCTTATCCACAAAGTCAATCAAATCAAATCTTTCCTAAATATAGTATTCCAATCAGCATAAGGAAAGATATTAATTCAACATGGCACATTAAATTCAGTGGAAAGCATGCAAGAATCGTACATGTGATTTTCGTCCAGGAATAACAGATTTTGAACAGATATGTCACTTTCCATATATAAACAGCATATTTTCCTTTTATAACTCAGTAGGATATCTCATGCATTATTTCCATATATAGCTCAGAACGATATATCCTATCACATGGGCTGTCTATAACATGCGATCACCTAGTCTCAACAAGTAATCACCAAATCATATGCGAATCATATATTCAACATTTTAATAAATCTATAACTCATAATAAATGCATGTCTGAATATTTTCATATACTTAGACATTATATTGATCATAGATCGAATTGCTTAATTTATAGACCTAACGTTATTACAATTACATTGTCCATCAAAACTCCCTAACACACATGGACCAAAAAGGTCAACATTCTCCTCCTTTTTGATGATGACATGTATTTGATGCAGCACGAAAGCATGTAAGCATATTCGATAATGCAAGTCCTAGCGCATATGATATTCCAATGAGGCGCGGGGATTCCCCGTCCCCGCGGGGATCCGCCCGGCAACGGGGCGGGGAATCCCCGAGATTTTATCCCGCGGGGCGGGGACGGGGAATGATGTCTCCCGTGGGGATCCCCGCCCCGTCCCCGAACACTCTTTTATATATTATAATATATATAATATTACATTATGATTTAAATAATAGTAAAATAATATCAAAATATAGACTAAAAAATATTAAATTAATATAAATAATATATAAAATTATAATTTATATAATATTTATAACAAAATATATTCAAATATATATTATATAAAGATATTATTTTTTTAAAGAAAATTAAGGGGCGGAGAATCCCCGTGGGGAATCCCGCCCCGCGTGGATCTCCGCGGGGACGGGGACGGGGATTAGATCCCCGCCCCTGCCCCCCCCCCCATTGCCATCCCTAGTTCTAAGGATTGTCAGAAATATCAGACTGATTTGACGGGATCTCATAATTATGGAAAGGATTTGACTGAGCTGAGTGGGAAGGATTTTTTTTTTATTATCGGGGATTCCTAAAATAACTGAAGGGCAGGAATGATATCTACGAATTTCTTCCCAAAATATCGAAGCCACATTCTAAGGAAAAATTTGGAGATTTAAGATTCCTAAAATAGTATTGGTGACTAAAGGAGCGATCTTATGTTGGAATTCACTATGAATGTTTTCCTAAAATACCAAAGTCGCACGTAAGGATAAGGACTATAAGATTCAAAAATACTCTAGGGCTGAAAGAATATTCTAGATTAAGATAACTACGAATTCTACCTAAGATAGTATATCCTAGAGTAAACTGCAGAATTAGGCAGATTTACTAACCTTATTTAGCTCGATGATTCCCAATCGATCACGGATGTCGCAAAATCTTGCCTCAATTAGGGGCTTTGTGAAGATATCAGCAAGCTGATCATTTGTTCCTACGAATTCCACACTGATATTCCCCTTCTGAACATGGTCTCGTATAAAATGATGTTTAACCTCAATATGCTTAGTACGAGAATGATGCACGGGATTCTTAGTAATACTAATGGCACTAGTGCTATCACACAGAATAGGAATTTATCATAACCTAGCCCGAAATCACTAAGGGTTTGTTTCATCCAAAGAACTTGTTGACAACAATTTCCTAAGGCCATATGTTCAGCTTCGGTTGTGGAGAGGGCGACAGCATTTTGCTTTCTGCTAGACCAAGTTACCAGGGAATTTCCAAGTAATTGGCAAGTTCCACTAGTACTTTTCCTATCTTCCCTACAGCCGGCATAGTCGGCATCAGAATATCCCATTAATGGGAATTCATCCGTATGAGAGTACCACAGACCAAAATTGACTGTACCCTTAATATATCTAAGTATACACTTGACTGTTGTCAAGTGAGATTCCCTAGGGTCAGACTGATATCTCGAACACATACCAACAGCAAACATAATATCAGGGCGACTAGCAGTTAAGTAAAGAAGGCTTCCGATCATACCTCGATATTCTGTTTGATCAACTGGTGTACCCGATTCATCACAGTCTATTTTGGTGGTCTGATGCATAGGGGTGGAAATTGCTTTGGAATCGCTCATCCCGAATTTTGTCAGTAATTCCTTGCTGTACTTTGTCTGGGATACAAAAGTTCCGTTATCAAGCTGCTTTATTTGCAACCCGAGGAAGTAGTTCAGCTCACCCATGAAGCTCATCTCAAAGTCCTTCTGCATAGACTTAGAGAATTCCTCGCAAAGAAGGATATTAGTACTTCCAAATATAATATCATCAACGTAGATCTGGACCAGTATTATGTGATCACCTTCATACTTAATAAACAGCGTGTTGTCAATAGTTCCAGTCGAGAATCGTCTGTCAATGAAGACTTACTTAGCCTCTCATACCATGCCCTAGGAGCCTGCTTTAAACCATATAATGCTTTATTTAATTTAAAAACATGATTTGGAAAATCTTCCCTAGCAAAGCCCGGTGGTTGTTCTACATAAACTTCCTCATTTATAAAACCATTTAAAATGCACTTTTTACGTCTATTTGAAAAAGTTTAAAGCGTTTAAAGCATGCATATGCAAGTAAGACACGTATAGACTCTAATCTAGCTACTGGAGCAAAAGTTTCATCGAAATCAATACCTTCCTCCTGGGAATAACCTTTTGCAACTAACCTCGCTTTGTTTCTAGTGACTTTACCGTGTTCGTCGAGTTTGTTGCGGAAGACCCATTTGGTTCCTATGATGGATTTTTCATCTGGTCTCTCTACGAGTGTCCACACATGGCTCTTTTCAAACTGAGATAGCTCATCCTCCATGGCTGAGACAAATGAGATATCATCTAGGGCTTCATGGACTGTCTTAGGTTCCATCATTGAGAGCAGTACATCATGAGATTCCAGATCTGATGTTTCCTATTACTTGATCTGTTGGATGACTGGAAGCATGCTTCCATTTTCTAGGTTGCAGCTCATCAGCTGCTGGTTCCAGTGTCTCAACATTTTGCCTTCGGGAATATCGTCCTTACCGTCTTTAGTAACCTGTAATTCTGCACAGGGCAAATCTATACCTTCCTCATTAGTAGCATCTGCGTTAGGTATCTCTTCAAAAGTAACGTGTGTGGATTCCTGAACAGTCAAGTTCCTCTTATTATAAACACGATATGCCTTAGAGTGAAGACTAACCAAGGAATATCCCTTCATCAACCTTAGAGTCAAATTTTCCTCTCTTATCTCTATCGTTCAAGATAAAACTTTTGTATCCAAACACATGAAAGTAACTTATATTTGGAGTTCTACCATGCCAGATTTCATAAGAAGTCTTCTTTAATATCGGCCTAAGGAAGACACGGTTAGACACATAACAAGCTATACTAACAGCTTCCGCCCAGAACTGTTTAGGAATATCATACTCATGTAACATAGATGTAGCCATTTCCTGTAATACCCTATTTTTACGTTCAACTACGCCATTCTGTTGGGGAGTTATAGGGGCAGAGAAGTTATGACTATATCCGTACTGATCACAGAATGATGCAAATGACTTACTACCAAATTCCAGTCCGTTATCACTATGTATCCTACACAGATTCATTTCTTTTTCCATTTTCTAGTCTCTTCACCAGTGATGCAAAGTTAACTAGTGCCCCATTCTTATGTGCAAGGAATATCACCCAAGTGTACCTGGAATAATCATCAACAATGACAAAGGCATATTTTTTACCTCGCAGAGACATCGTTTGAACTGGACCAAAAAGGTCGAGATGTAGTAATTCCAGAGGTCTGGATGTAGATATCACATTCTTTGCTTTGAACGATGTCTTGGTCTGCTTGCCCATTTGGCACGCCTTGCATGTTTTGTCCTTGACGAACTTTAGGTCAGGAACACCTCGTACCAGTGCATTGCTTGTGATATGAGAGTAATTCCATATTGGCATGTCCATAACTGCTAAACACTTGACATTCTGGTCAGTGATATCATCAAGAGTTATGCAATAGATATTTCTATCCCTAGATGCACTGAATAGTACCTTGTCATCATTTCTAACTACACACTTATCATTTTCAAAAGTAACCGTATGACCCTTATCGCATAATTGACTAATGCTAATGAGGTTATGTTCTAGATTCTTAACCAACCATACGTCATCTATAGTAGTATGTAAAGTGTTACCAACAGTTCCAACTCCAATAATCTTAGCTTTTGTGTTGTCGGCATAGGAGACATATCCTCCGTCATATGCTTTCACCGACACAAACTTACTGATATCACCTGTCATATGGTGGGAACACCCACTGTCGAGGTACCACTTGTTTTTCTTGCTGGATTTTCGTCTTTGTACCTGTATGAATCAGTTGTTTTTGAGGTGCCCAACTTCGATTGGGTCCTAAAAGGTTTGTGGCAAAATAACTCATGTTAACACATGATATATCATCTGTAACAGACTGTGATCTCACAAACACAGGCGGATCAGTGTTAGAACTTTGATTCTTAGGAACCTGCTTTGGCCTCCAGATATATCTAGATTTATCAGCTTTCTTCAAAAAAACAGTTGTTAGCATAATGACCGTGACGGCCGCATGAAAAACATTTAGGCTTTGTAATATCTTGTGAAGGTGCAGCATGCTTAGGTGTTGTGGAATATCCTATCCCTGTTTTTCCAACATGTCTAGGAAGACTAAGTATCATGTTGAGATTTTGTTGTCCTACAAGAAGTCTATCATTTGTACGAGATTTTTCTTCTAAGAAATCCTTAAGAACAGACATGTCTCTAGATATATTTTCTTGCTTCCTAAGCTTTTTGCAATTACACAAGACTTTCTCTTCCTTAAGAGTTTCTAACTCGGCTTTCAGACGCTCATTTTCTAGATCTGTTTGATGCTTCTCTCTAGCTACGTCATCTCGTTGCCTAATGAGACTCTTCACTTGTGAGTTGAGCGACTTAATCCTTCTTTCTACGTTTTGAATTACTTCAAACATCTCTTCCTTTTCATCTACTTCAGGGACTGAGGAAGCGCTATCATGAGATTTATCTTGCGTAGCATATAATTCATTTAGAAAGAGTATTTTCTTAATAGTGGATGAAGAAGATACCTGATCATCATCGGCCATGTAGGCGAGATCTTCCTTCTCTTCACTTTCGGCTTCTTCCCAGTTGGTGACCATGGCTTTCTGATTCTTTATCTTTTTGTCACCATTTTCCGTTGGGCAGTTTGAGGAGAAGTGGCCTGGCTTGTTGCACTTGAAGCATTTCTGCACATTGTTCCCGGATGACGATATTCTCTTGTTCCTAGATTGGAACTTGGAGTTTCCTTTGAACTTTCCTGTCAGCCGGGACTTCTCAAATTTTCTGGTCAGCATGGCGATCTGCTCTAGTATGTCTTCCTCAGTCTCTTCGTCGTCAGAATCAGATTCCTTCTGTTCAGCGTTGAAAGCAATCGTATTCCTGACTTGTGGTTTTTCTTCCATGGAGACCTGAGTCATTTCGTACGTGGTTAGAGATCCGATCAGCTCCGAGACAGATAAGTCGTCCAGATCCTTAGCTTCGTAGATGGCTGTTACTTTGGGATTCCATTCTCTTGGAAGAGATCTCAATATTTTTCGCACTTTCTCTCCGTCCGGTATTTTCTTTCCCAACGAGAACATTTGGTTGATGATGTTCATGAATCTCGCGTACATGTGGCTTATAGTCTCGTTGTCCATTTGGAACAGCTCGTATTGGTGGGTTAGCAGGGCTATTCTTTCTTGTACAACTCGAGTGGTTCCCTCATGTGTGACTTGAAGCATGTCCCACATATCTTTGGCAGATTCGCATGAACTCACACGATTGTATTCTTCTCTTGTAAGCGCGCAGGCGATCATGTTTTTCACTTTGGCACTCAAGGAGATTCCTCGCTTGCCTGTTGTATTGTAGTCAGAACCTTTCTTTGGAGTTCCATCCACCTTCTTAGGAGTATAAGGTCCAGTCGTGATGATATCCCACAGATCATAGTCAGTAGCAAGCAGGAATTCCTTCATCCGGTTTTTCCATATGGCGTAGTTGGTTCCATCGAAGAGTGGTGGCCTGGAATGGGATTGTCCCTCTGCAAAAACATCAAAACTCGAAGAAGCCATTAGATCTTTAACTCAGGCTTGTTAGGCCCGTCGTTTGAGTAACCTGTCTCTGATACCAAATGAAGATAAAAATGTGCCTAAGAGGGGGGGGGGGTGAATTAGGCTTATAAAAATTTTATGCTTTTTCTTTTCACAAATCCTAAATGTAGCGACTTAGATATGCCTACTGATGCTTGTGACGAGTATGCCTGATATATCCTAGTTACGTCGGATGTGTGTTGGGTCTGTCTCACAGCGATAAGGAAATAACTGAAAATTAAATGCGAGAGGATTTTTATGGAGGTTATATCCCCAACTGGGGTTTACTCCTCTCCTTAGGGTTTGCTCCCCAAGAGTTTAACCAATCACTATAATGCACCGTAGCTGGATACAAAACTGATTGATTAGCCCAATACACAACCGAAACAAGTCGAACACTAGACACACTAGGTTACCACGCGCCGAGTTTTGTTCCTCGGAATCTCCTTGATCCCGACAGACACAGCTCGCTACCGAAGGGCCCCCAGAACTCGTCATTCCCTTCACGTGTGCGTAAACGTCGACCTTGCCTCCTTGGTATTGCTCACGTTCGAAGACAGAATATATGGAGGGGATGATGGAATATCAGATGAATCACTCGCTCAGTGATGGAATCGCATGGTAACGCTCAGTAATGCAGAAAGTTATCGCAAATGGAAGGCTCGAGAATCCCTTAGTATCTTTCTGCTCAAATATCTCTTGTAGGATTATGTTCGCAAATTCTTAGTTCCTCGAAAATCTGAAGTGTGGCTCATATATAATCCTTTTCAATCAGCACTTCACATGGAAAATCATATCATATAATAATCACCAAATCAAGCATAGTTTCCATGCAATTTTTGAGTCAATCATACCATATAAAATCATGTTTTTTAATAAATCATCACAACGGTCATAGCACATTAAAGCATGATTATTTTTCATATAAGAGCTCATTTAAGCATGAAGATATTCCATACAAAGATTCAAATTCGTTCTCATGCATATTCAATCATTTCGCATATATTTACCATGTCAGAACTTTCAATAAGTGATTCCCTGCTATCTGTTTCTAGTATAAATCAATCCAGATTAACTTTCCAATTATAGCACACGAGATAGCATCATATCAGCACGTTTTCCATATATAGCTCATAGTATTAGATCAATATATTTACCATGTTTAGCACACAAATCAGATCAGAGCATACTTCATTCGATTTATCAATCATGGCATAACTTTCCTTATTTCAGAGATCACATCCGTTTATAGCACATACCATATAATACCACCTTATCCACAAAGTTAATCAAATCAAATCTTTCCTAAATATAGTATTCCAATCAGCATAAGGAAAGATATTAATTCAACATGACACATTAAATTTAGTGGAAAGCATGCAAGAATCATACATGTGATTTTCGTCCAGGAATAACAGATTTTGAACAGATATATCACTTTCCATATATAAACAGCATATTTTCCTTTTATAACTCAGTAGGATATCTCATGCATTATTTCCATATATAGCTCAGGATATATCCTATCACATGGGCTGTCTATAAATGCGATCACCTAGTCTCAACAACTAATCACCAAATCATATGCGAATCAAATATTCAACACTTTAATAAATCTAATGCGCATAATTAATGCATGTGTGAATATTTTCATATACTTAGACATTATATTGATCATAGATCGAATTGCTTAATTTATAGACCTAACGTTATTACAATTACATTGTCCATTAAAACTCTCTAACACACATGGACCAAAAAGTTCAACAGTAGGATAACTGAAGCTACCACTAAGATAACTAACTTACAAGCTGAGTTAGAAATATCAAATGCTAAGGTTAGTGAGCTTAGTATGTAATTAGAGGCCTGTCAAGCCGCTAAACTAACGGTAGAAAATAATTATGCTCTCCTTAGCGAGGAACGCAAGAAGTTATATGCAAAAATTAAGAAATTAGATGATCTTCTTACGCACATGGGACAATCCGAACAGGCGATATTTTTGAACAAGCCCAAGGATATAGAGTTCTATAATCCTATAGAAGGCATAGATTTTACTAACCCACGTGTACTTCGGAAGAAAAAAATATATGATATTAAGCAGATGGGTTTAGGAGTAACCTCTCTTAGAGAATTCACTGAATCGACGTACCAAAACAATTGTGATTCATCTATCAGAAAAGCCTCACATGGGCCAGAGATCCCCTTTGACTATACTGAACTAAATGAAAGAGACAGAAATATGAAACCTTCCTTAACACCTGTCTGTGATTTAGTTCAAGTTCTACCTCCTGAATCTCAAGCACACAACGAGGAAGTCAAAGACGTTCATTACAAAAATTCTCTCTACATACCTCATCTAATAAAACAGATAGAGGAGTCACAGGCAAAATTAGATAAAGAACGAGAGAATTTCGAAGCTGAAAAGAAAAAGTTCTTTAAGAAGATGGAAAATCTCAAGGCTTCCTCATCCTCCCAAACTACCTCTCACGCTATTATGAAAAGCGTGAAAATCGAAAAATCACCCTCGAAAGGTCAAAAGTGCATTAATAATTCTATTAAAAGTGCTAAGACTAATTCCATTTCACCTACGTCCACAGGGAGCGTAGGGCCAGCACTGAAAACGAAGACGAGAGTGTCTAGTACTAAGATAAAGAAGGAGCCAGTAGATTTGAATGTTTCTAAGAATGTTACTCCTTCTGTTAAAATAAAAGACACTCGTAGTAATAAAAGAGCCATTTCTATGTTCAAAATAATTGCTTCTACTTGTTCACTTCAGCCTATCACCTTTAGAAGCGACAATTTCGAAATAGGCTCTACCTAAAAAATTACCAATAATCATTCTGAAACAAATGCCACAAGGAAGACCCATAGGAAACAAGATCCAGCCATAAAGAAAGCTTATGGCGCTGTACATGCCTGTACTCACCTAGGCATCCCGTAAAGATTAAATCCCCAAGCACCTTAGGAGATTATCACAAGAAATATCTTTTCCCCGGTAGAACCTTCCAAAGCATTTGTACGTGCTGAAATTAACCTTCCCTGCAAGGTTCAACCCAAATGGGTTCCCAAATCTCCGCCTAGGACGACAAAAGCCGAAAAGGCCAAGTCTCTTATAGAGGCAAAACCCAAACCCACTTCTCCGAAAGTGGAATGGGCTATTAAAACTCCTCCAAATAAAAATTTAGGAATCATATGTGAACCCAAAACTAAATCTGCTAATCTGAGAGGACCATGCTTAAGTGGGTACCTAAAGCTCTCTAGTTTTTGCAGATCCATCATGTGTGGTACCTCGACTCTGGTTGCTCCACACACATGACTGGTAATCAAGAGCTGCTGAGTAGCTACAAAGACCGACCAAACGGCAAAGTCAGATTCGGAAACAATGACTCAGCTCCAATTCTTGGATTTGGAGATATCATTCTGGAGAAACTGACAATAAAGGATGTCTCGTATGTCGAAGGCCTCCGCCATAACTTGTTCGGCATAGGCCAGTTCTGTGACAAAGGGGTTCGAGGTGGTCTTTCATGCTTACCGGTGCAGAATTTTGGATAGTCAGTACACAGAACTCCTTCACGGACTCGGAAATCCAATCTTTACACGATCAACCTGACGTCCGTGCGGCCGTCGGCAGCTGTATGCCTCATCTCTCAGATTGATTTATAGAGGAACAGCCTATGGCATCAACGACTGTCTCATCTGAATATGAAAGCTCTGCAACGTCTTTCTACGAAAAAGTTGGTTCACGGTCTTCCAACTATACTACTATAAAGGGAGCATCAGTGTTCGGCATGTCAATTAGGAAAAATAAGCGAGCATCTCATCACGTCAAGCAAATTGCGTCTACTTCTCGACCGTTGGAACTAATTCACATGGATCTCTGTGGGCCAATGCAGACTCAGAGTACCAATGGAAGAAAGTACGTGCTAGTGATCGTCGATGACTACTCTCGCTACACGTGGATAAAGTTCCTCGGAACCAAAGATGAGACCGGTGACTTGATTATCAACTTTGTGAACACTACTCAAAATCTGCTGTAACAGACTATTCAAATTATTCGAACAGACAACGACACTGAGTTCAAGAACAATCACCTCAGTGAGTTTTATCAGAAACTTGGAATAAGTCAACAATTCTCAGCCGCAAAAACACCTCAACAAAATGGGGTCGTTGAGAGGAAAAACCGAACCCTAGTGGAAGCAACTCGTACATAGGGGTGGCAAAATTCCCATGGTGAACCATCCCCGTTGGGACCCGATGCTATTGGGACGGGGAATCCCCGGTCAAAATGGGGATGGGGAGTTGACGGTGATTCCCCGTTGGTGAAAGAGCGGGGACGGGATGGGGATGGTAATCATGTTTCTCACCCATTCCCCGTTTGAATCAAATGGTGATTCACCATTCCCCGATTCGATTTATTAAAAATATATGAACAACTAATTTGGATCAAGAATTCTGAAAGACCATCTTTTTATATTCAGGATCGTATTTAAAAGAAAGATATTCTTCACGATACACGAATATTTCAATTACATATTATTTTCAGTTTTTTATACTCTAATTTTAAATATTAATTTGTCTATATTACTTACTTTATATTTTTTGTTGCAAAAAGAAATTAATTTATTGGATAGACATGAATATGGGGAACCCGAATCCCCCAAAGGGAACCCGATTCTTGAACGGTGATTATCCCTGAACCAATTCATCACAAGCGGTGAATTAGTGGGGATGGTATTAAGCACGAGAACTTGGTATGGGGCCGGTATGTCCATTACCAGCCCCGAACCCGCCCATTGCCATCCCTACTCGTACAATGCTGATCCATTTAGGACTTCCACATTTTCTATGGGCTGAAGCAGTCAATACCGCTTGTTTTACCCAAAACAGGACGGTGGTTCACAAACGGTTCAACAAGACTCCGTACGAGATTATGAATAATAGAGTGCCCAACATCTCATTCCTTAAAGTCTTCGGGTGCAAGTGCTTTGTGGCGAACGACAGAGAGCAACGTGCAAAGTTCGACCCTAAAGCATTCGAAGCAACTTTCGTCGGGTATTATTCAACATCAAAAGCGTACCGAGTATACATCAACTCCAACCGAACAATTAAAGAAAGCTATAATATCACTTTCCATGAAGTTGCAGAGATGGCTTCTGGTCACTTAAGTCCAGATGCCTAACCCTCCTGCACAACTCTATTCAGGACCCGTGCTCAACCCGTTGGCTTCTGAAGACAACATCTCAGAACCCGTAATCACTGGTGTGTTGGCACAAAACCAACAGAAGATGGCAACGACTCCGAATTCAACGTCAGAAGAAGCAACGAGACTTGTATTAGACGATTTGGACCTCTTCTAGCCGGTATATCGGTCACACACTGCTACACCTACAGTGGATTCTCCACCCGACAAGACCGACGTACCAATTTCTTCTCACGTCCCTATCCCACCCGATTCAGAATTGCCACAACATAACGAAGAACCTACAGTTGTTATTTAGGAAGAATCATCAAAGACGATCAATCCAAGTGCAGAATTGGAACTTCCTCAAAGAAATGATCAATCGGAGGCTATAGGAAATCTAGACCCACAGATGGCTGATGCATCGACTTTAGCCTTGCCTCACCGCAAGTGGACTAGAGGTCACCCGGTTGATCAGATAATTGGCGATCCTTCGGATGGAGTGAGGACACGTCGTCAACACAGTCTCTTCAGCTGCTTCTTAAGTAAAAATGAGCCTACCAAGGTAGCAAACGCACTTCAAGACCCGGATTGGGTATAGCTATGCATGATGAAATCATCAATTCGAACGTCTTCAAGTGTGGACCTTAGTACCCCGTCCGCACGGGAAAACAATAGTCGAAACTAAATGGGTATTCAAAAACAAGAAGAATGAAGATGGTGAAGTGATCCGAAACAAAGCAAGGCTAGTTGCGAAGGGATACAATCAACAGGAAGGCATCGACTACGACGAGACATATGCTCCTGTTGCCCGAATCGAAGCTATCCGCCTTCTCCTAGCTTATGCGACTCACAAAGACTTCAAAGTCTATCAGATGGATGTTAAGACTGCCTTTCTCAATGGCATTTTAAAAGAAGAAGTCTACGTCGTTCAGCCGAAAGGCTTCGTTGATCAAGAACATCCCGATCACGTCTATCGATTGGACAAAGCTCTCTATGGACTAAAATAAGCCCCACGTGCTTGGTACGATGTCCTGAGTGAATTCCTCGTGAAGTCTGAATTCATACGAGGACGAGAGACACAACCCTCTTTCATCAAATGGCAAGACAAAGATCTGATGGTCGTTCAAGTATACGTCGACGACATCATCTTCGGATCAACTAATCCACGGCTTTGCACGAAGTTCGGAGATCTGATGAAAAGCAAGTTCGAGATGAGTCACATGGGAGAGATGCAGTTCTTCTTAGGACTACAAATCAGGCAACTCGAAGATGGGATTCTCATCAGTCAGACAAAATACATCAAAGATATTCTGAAGAAATTCCATCAAGACCAGAACAAGCCTCTCAGCACTCCTATGTCACCAAGCTGCAGGTTGGATGCCGATCCCTCTGCAAGTCCGTTGACATCACACTGTATCGCAGCATCATTGGTTCTCTTCTCTATCTCACTTCGAGCCGGCCGTTATCATGTTTGCCACATGCTTATGTGCCCGTTTTCAAGCCGATCCCAAAGAATCCCATATGCTCGCGGTTAAAAGGATTATGTGTTACCTTAAGGGCACTTCCACCCTTGGACTATGGTATCCAAAGGGTACGAACTTCAAACTTATCGGCTATACTGACACTGATTATGCAGGTTGCCGAATGGACAGGAAAAGCACGTCCGGTGGCGCTCAATTTCTAGGCGAAGAGCTGGTCTGCTGGTCATCCAAAAAGCAGTACTGTCTGTCAACTTCGACGGCCGAAGCGGAATACGTGGCTGCCGCCAGTTGTTGCTCCCAGATGCTGTGGATGAGGACTCAGCTTCGCGACTATGGGAACAATTTAAATAATATACCCATATATAGTGATAGTCAAAGTGTCATCGCTATTACTTGCAATCATGTTCATCACTCACAAAACACAAAGACATTAGATATCACTTTATCAAAGATCACGTAGAAAAAGGCACCATAGATATGTATTTTGTGAACACGGAGTTTCAACTAGCCGACATCTTCACCAAGGCTTTGGATGAGAAACGATTCCAATTTCTTGTCGTAATATTAGGCATGTTGAATCTTCCGTAATATGTGCTTTACCTGATCTTCTGTGCTACTAAATGTTCTAGGCTATGTGTTTTCTTTGCGTATTTGTTTTATCTTGTGTGAAATAAATAATTTTTTTAAAAAAAAAATAAAAAATAATAAAAAATAATAATAATAAAATAATTCAAAAACATTATATATACCTATAACATAATGGGGGATGACGAAATCCTTTAGGATTCTTTGATCTAAAGTCACTTAGAATTTTACCCCGACATACGATCGATTTAATTGCTTAATTTTGTCAGTCTAAGTCACATTCTTGTGTCTAAAGGTCATTAGGTTGCACCACTAGACACAAAGCCACTATAAATATGTGAGGATTCTAGTGTTATTTTCCTTTCTTTGGATCTATTTCTCGAGTGAGTCACACATCGATTACTTGTCTTAACTAGTGATACTTGGCTTCAATCTCGCCTTGCCTTAGATCGTTAGGAAAATGATAAGGGCGCTTAGGTTATTTCTCACTCGGCCATATAAAATTTTTCCCTCACATTAGCCCTTAGTCATCCACTTTGAGCCATCTTCGATGTCCTTTTCTTCCTTTGAATCCCATTCCTAGCCTTCAACCGTATTCTATACTCTTCAGATGATTGTTCAAACGAGAAAAAGGAGGGGGAGAAAACAAAAGAAAAAGGGGATGATGACAAAAGAAGGCATTGCTCAACGCGCAAAAATCAGACCAAAGGAACCTGTCTTCCGACTATCTCTTAGAAGATGGCATGGATCCTGCTGTAAACTTCTCCAACGATAATCTCGTACGCTCGTCAGAACGACTGGAAAGAGGAGCACCACGAAGTGAACTTCTCCAACGATAATCCGGTCTTATATCGGGAAACGAGAAGAGTAGCGCAGCCTTGGGTACGAGTTCCATAACCGTGAACTTTTCCAAAAAGATAATCTCTGAAACCTCTCTAGGGATTAAGAGAAGAAGAGCACGGTATCGGCCCAAGAACCAACAAGAAGAACTTCGCCTACGATAATCTCCTAATAGCCTCGTGGAGAAGCGGAGCTTCAGCTTGAGCATAGCATAAAAAGGGATAGTTCTTAAAAGAAAAAGATGGAGAAAAGATTAAAAAAAAAGAGACGGACGTAGAAACGGAAGATGACGAAGAGATAAGCTCACTTTCCTCTAAATTCCTTCCCTTCTTAGTCCTAGCCAAACTATAACCCCTACAACCCTTTGATTCCAATCGACGGTCTCTCGCTTAGGTGAAATGATTAAAAATGCCTCGATCACAGGTAAATTGACTTACAATTGCTTGTGTTGACTTGAGTGATATAATATAAAAATTCCAAGTTAAAAATAATTGAGTGCAAGAGTGAACCTAGTGAGAGTTGTCAAAATGGACCAGTCTATGAACTTAGGACTTTAGTTTGACGACATGACTCGACGGCATTTTCTTCTTTCAAATGTCTCTTAAAATTTTAGGTGTGACGATTGATCAAAGTAAAATAATCTGACCCCATATAAACACATATTGTATACATAAAACAAAAATAAATAAATTATTTATATACATATAGTATAGAAAAATAATATTTTTTAATTTCTTAAAAATAAAAAAAAATCGTGAAAGGAAACATATCGCACATTATGAATGCATGTTTAACTTGCATTGGCATTGAATTGAGTGCGAATATATGGCTTTGCTCATACCCTCGCGCAAATTTTTATTACATGATTAGGGGAACATGTAACTAGTCTTAAGTGGTTAATTGCGTGTTATATGATTGTTACTTGTGTTGATTTGTATAACTACGTGTTAAATCAATATATGTGCACTATTTGAGGGGGGGCATCTACAATGACTTTGTGTTTTGAGCTCCAAATATTTTTGATATTCTTCCTTTAAGTGTTGCAGAAAATTTTCATTTTGATTCGCTTTGGACAACGCCTAAATAAGGAGGACTTCACAAATCTTCATGACTATGGACTCAAGACGTTGGTAAAACAATTCAGGGGGAGCCTTATTAGAAAAATTACTTCCCTATTAACTCTAACATTCTTGACATTTTGCTCTAAGTATTGCAGATTTTCAAAGACCGATTTTGGAGCCAGATGTCAATTCTCCGAAAATACAGGGAGTTAAAGCATTTTCGTTTACACATAGGGGGAGTAATTCTGTGGTCTATTCTCAAAATTTAGGATGAATCCGAAATATTAAGGAAAACTTACTATCGAGAAGTTCAGGCGAATTTGTAATCTTTAATCGCAGTTTCTCGAGCGAAGAAAAGTACAAGGTGGCATACCTTTTTAATTATTTTGATAAAACCCTAATTATGGTAATTGGGGCTTTATAGACCACAAGTATTTGGTATATTAAAGCCCAATACAAAACTCCTACAAAATATCAAATGTCTCCCCAACTACTACAACCCTCTAAATAAACATATTAACCCAAGATTACATAAATTAAAGGATGCTATAAAATATTCCTAACAATCTCCCCCTTAGCATCCTTTTTGCTTTGGTGTCCTTGGTGTCTTCTTCTTCTTGGGTTTCTCCACAGCATAGACCGATTTCCTGAGTCCAAGTCTGAACTCGTATGATCGTATCGTTCTTCGTAATGAAAGTCGGTCAGAGATGATGTTGATCAGCTTCTCGTACTTCTCCTGGACTTCTGCTTCTTCGAATCTTAGCTCCTCCAGAATCCTACTGAGTTTGCTTCGGATGATTAGCAACGTTCCATAGCTGAATTTGGCAATCTAGGATGTCTTCATCAGCCTCTTTTCTCCCTTGTAGTTGATGTAGACCACTGATGGATCGTTGTCTTCATTGAATATGTGGCCTTCTCCAAAACTTGAATCAGGGACCTCGAAGGATGGCTTAGTGAGGTTCACCCTTTTCATGTTGCTTTCAACCGCCATTTGAAGATCGTGAGTCGAGTTGAACTTGATTTGGCGCATCATGAATCGCTTAAGAGCGACATATCCCACTTTTAAGTCTGGATTCTGGAGGGTTCCAAGAAATCTGAAGCTTCCTAATATCTGATCGACGTCTTCACCTCTGATGTTGAGAGATCCCCTTCAGTTAGCTCCTCGACCGTTCCATCTTCTCGCTGCACTTTGTAGATAGGGTACTCATAGAAGTCGAGATGTGCTCACCGTACTCCCAAGATTTTGCTGATTCTGGCCTTTTCCTTCTCTTATATTCTAAGAGTATCAACGTTGGTATCTTTTCTCTTCCACACAAGCCCTCTACGAAGTGAGAGCAGGTATCGTATGGCGGTTGGTTTTGGGAGATGAGTTAGGCCTCTTAGATCAAGCTCGTCCAACTTCTTGATCCTATCTTCCTTCCTCCATATTCTCCTTCATATCTCTTCTTGATAAGGAGCGATCACTTTGACATTTTCCCACGGTTGCTTCTGTTCTTCTTGCATCTTCGACTTCGAGGGGGGCACTCCTCATCGACGACGACATGTTTGAGTAGCTCGAGAAGTTCTGGGATGTCTGCTTCGTAGTCTTCACCTTCCTCGAGTTCATCATCGTCGATCAGGGCCAGGCTAACATTTGCCTTCATCAAGAAATATCTGGCATTGTCCAGTAAGCACTTGGCCAAGTAGATGCATCGGCTTTGTTAACCAGTCGTCGTTGAAGATGTATTTCCTACCGCTGTGTGGGTTGTAAAGCGTTTCGAGAGATACGATCGGTTCATTTGACTGGAGGGATAGGATGGGAGAGGATGGAGATCTCAAAGGGGTGTCTTGGCTTGTGGGAAGAGGAGGTGATAGGCTCATAGCTGGTGAGGAGGGCTGTTGGATTGTTTGAGTGGTAGTTCGGGTAGATTTTTTTGTTTGTGTTGGTGTAGGTGGTTTTCTTCTGGTGGGTGTTTGGGTGGCTCTAGGCTGTGACTGCGGAGGCGGCTGAGGTCCTTTATCCCGAGAGGATGTCCCAATGGCGCTGTAGACTTGGGTCATGATTGTGTCCCCGAGGTCTTTTCTGAGCTTAGCGAGTCGTTCTTCTAGCTTCGCCGCCGTCACGTACGGGGAAAATAACCGGATGGAGTCACTAAGACGTTCCGTCATCACACATCAGTAGAGGGTACTGATGTGCCGCCCGTTTGCACAAGACTTGAAAGACCGAGGTCACGTAGACTCATCATTGACATCAAAGCTGAGACAAACTCAGATTGATGGCCCAAGGTCGTAGCTGCAGTGATGTTCACTACGTTGGGACTTACGCTCTGTTCCGTACTAGACTCTAGTACGGAGACATCATGGAGCGTTCTGTCTAGATCACTAAGATCTAGAGGTGCAGAAACTAGTGATAGTGTCCTAGAAAGTGGAAAAATTATGGATGGTGAGGGCACTAGACTAGTTGTGATCAAGGAAGGTGCAGTCTGAGGCTGAGGACTGCGTGTTACATCAACCCCGTCCGAGTGAGGTGGTGATGAATGACGTGGCACCTCGTGAGTATGTGAAACCATCATCTGTTGGGAGATGATAGAGTGGCTGGGGAGGGTAGTTTCCACGATTGTACCCGATGTCGCGACTTCTACTCGTGGGAAGACAAAGTCATCCCCTGTACCTATGGGTTCGGCCCGACTTGTTTGTGGACTAGTTGGCTGAGGAATACGGTCGTGTTTTTATTTTGTACGCCATTCCTGTTGACTGCCTCTGTCATCCCCTTTGGATTTTCTCTTTTGTTTTGGCTTTGGGGATGAAGAGCTTCCTAGACCTACATTTGGCTGTGGGGGTTGGCTTGTCACTGGGTTAGGTTCAACTGGGATGTGTTGAACCACGGGGACGTCATCAAGGTTGTTGGCTCGTAGGTATTTGAGGAGCTCCGGCTCATTTGGATCGAGGAGGCGAAGTAAGTAGTCTGGTATGATCATGGCCTCCTGATCGATTTTGCTCTTTGCCGATTGTATTTTGATGAGCTTCGGAGATTGATAACCCCCATCTCTCGATCGGCGCTCGATTTCGGGATGAAGATCCACGAAATGTTGGACGATGACATGTAGCCACCGCAGGTAAGGAAGCACCGGGATCCGAGACCTCGCCTTCTCAGTTGATCAAGGATGTCCGTCCAGATTAGTTGGGCGACAAATTCCTATTGAAGACGATCCCATGGAAGATGAGCATTATGTTGCGGTTGCATTTGTCAGACCCTGCGTGCTTCGGCGAGAGGCATTTGTTCACAATTAGAAACAGGGTCCTCCAAGGTCTAGGGATGTCTTTGGTCGTGAAGTCAGGGAGGTGAATGGAGTTTTGGGCGTTGGTTTTGTTGCCCATGAATAGGAAGTCCCTGATTAGGTCATCGTTTGATGGTCGGGGATCATATAGGAGTGAGTGTGGTAGGTTTAGTATGGAACGGAGAATGGTTGGGGTAAAGACAACTATGGTGTTGTCGATTATGGCGGAAAGACTGGTTACTTCTGGTCTATTTGTTGGTTTCTGAAGGGTGGACCAAAATTGTTGGACGTAGACCTCAGGGACAACCTCGGTGATATTTAGGGAGGTTTTTAGAGGGTGGTTTGCTAGGATTTTAACAATAATAGGATCTAGGCATGAGATATTGTCAAAGTCAAGTTGGAAATTATTTGGTGGCCTCTGTGCCCAGTCCTTTGAAGTGAAAACGTCATCGATCAGTCGCACCATTTTAGGATATCTGTAAGATAAGAGCAAAGGATTAGTGGGAACCAACCATTATGACTTAGATTTTGCAAATTTTGTGAACACGTTGTGGACATGATTGGACTTAGAGAAATTTTGCATATATTATGAGTAAAATTCGTCGATAGGAACAAATATTGAAAGTGAGTAAATCAATCGGCGAAACAATTCTTTGTAAAGCACATTGTTATTTAGTTTCAGGTCAAAATTCAGGTTCCAATTCAAATTTAATTGTTATTGAGTTTCGGGCAATATCGTGCATCATGCGATTCAAATCAAGTATGATGTGAAAATGTGAAAGTTTCGGGCGAAAGTCTGAAGTGTTGCGATTTAAATCGTAGATTTAATTTAGAGTGTGGTTTCGATCGAAAGTCATAAACTACAAGTTTTAAATCGCAAGACAATTAAATAAAATTGACAGTTTCGGCCGAAAGTGGAATTCAATCAATCAATTTGATTTAGATTTCAGTTTCGATCGAAAGTCATAAACTACAAGTTTTAAATCGTAGGACAATTACATAAAATTGACAGTTTCGGCCGAAAGTGGAATTCAATCTATCAATCAATTTAGATTTCAGTTTCGTTCGAAAGTCAGTCTCAATTAGACAGTTTCGGCCGAAAGTCATAGTCAAACAATTGAAATCATTTTAAATTGGTAAAAATCAGTATCGGCCGAAAGTCCTAAATCGCTCGAATCGGTCGATTGAAAAATCACAGAAGTAAAATTAACGGTATCGAGCGATTTGAATGTGAAATTGAATATGGGTTTTAGTTTCTGGCGAAGTTAAAACTAAAAAGAAGCACGATTGAAGCTCGTCGCATGAACCCACTAAACCCTAATCTCCGCGATCTGCAAAAATGAGAATAATGTCAGTTAAGAGCTGCAGATAATGCGTTTATCCTTACCAAATGTGAAGTTGGTGCTGCCGAAATCGTGAAAAAAACGAGTTTGAGTGAGACTATGATGCGATGACTGTGAGCGTTTGAAAGTGAGTTTTGAAAATCGATGAAGAAGAACAGTGTTTCGTGCGAAACGCTATATATAAGTTGAGTTTCGATCGAAACTGATTTCGCAGAGAATATATACAAAGGGTTAATTTTGAGTTTCCATTGATTTGGATTAGTTTCGCCGTGGTATCTCATAGAATGATTTCAGTTTCGATCGAAACGTGTTTCGGGCGAAAGTCAGTTTCGCCGATAAACTTATAAAAGATTTAGGCAAATTCAGTTTCGCCGAGAAAATTATAAAAGGAATTAAAATGCAGTTTCGATCGAAACGTGCTTCGTGCGATTATCAAATCAATTCAAAGGAGTTTCGGGCGATACATAGTTTCGCCGAGAAAAGTTTTGAATTAATTAAAAATTCAGTTTCGATCGAATTTTAGCCGAGTTTCGGGCGATGGTCAGTTTCGCCGAGAAAACATTTTAAATAATTGTGTATTTCAGTTTCGATCAAGCTTTGAGTTTCGCCGAGAAAAAGTGTTTTAAGGTTATAGAAATTATTATCAATAAGTTTAACCCTTAATGCAATTTTGAAATTAAATTTGATAAAAGATCATAAAAGCTCCCCTTTAATTTGTGTGAACTGTTCAATGACGCCCCCTAGATTAGTGCATAATTTTCAAAGACTCCCCCTAGATTAGTGCATAATTTTCAAAGACCCCCTAGGTCCATGCATAAAGTTTTTATTAGACTCCCCCTAGATACGATAGTAGAAGTTTTTATTTTTGATTTTTTTTTTTATTTTTACATTCATATGAAACATACAGAGGAAAAATTAAGTGACCTATTTACACAATATCAAGTTCATGTAGAGGCAATCGATCATGTCTTGTGATTCAACATGCCTAACCTAGATACCAAGAATTGGAATCGCTTTTCATCCAATGCCTTAGTAAATAAGTCGGCAAGTTGAAGCTCTGTGTGAACAAAATGCATTTCGATTGTACCTCGTTCCACATGTTCCTTGATAAAGTGATATCGAATGTCTATATGTTTTGTGCGTGAATGATGAACTGGATTACTCGTTATAGCTATAGCACTATTAGAGTCACTAAAAATTGGAATACGATTTAACGTTATGCCAAAATCTCGCAGCTGGGTTCTATCCACAAAATTTGTGAGCAGCAACTCGCAGCAGCGACATATTCTGCCTCTGCTGTCGAGGTTGAGACACAATTTTGCTTTCGAGACGGCCAGCTTACGAGTTTACCCCGAGAAATTGAGCGGCTCCAGAAGTGCTCTTTCTGTCCAGCTTGCATCCCGCATAATCAGCGTCAGTGTATCCTACGAGTTCGAAGCTCGACTCCATCGGGTACCATAGACCTAGATTTGGTGTTCTCTTGAGGTATTTGAAAATTCTCTTGACAGCGAGCATGTGAGACTCCTTTGGATCAGCTTGAAAGCGAGCACAGAGACACGTGGCGAACATTATGTCAGGCCGACTGGACGTAAGATAGAGCAAGGATCCTATCATGCCTCGATAAATCGTCTGGTTGACAGATTTTCCTGATGAATCTGCATCAAATTTGCATGAGGTAGACATGGGAGTGATGACAGCATTTGAGTTGTCCAAGTTGTACTTCTTGAGTATGTCGTGAATGTACTTGGATTGACTGATGAAGATTCCATTGCAAAGCTGCTTAACCTGAAGGCCTAAGAAAAAACTTGGTCCGCCCATCATGCTCATTTAAATTTCTGCTTCATTAGATCCCCAAAGTTCCTGCACATTCTTGAGTCGGTCGACCCGAATATGATGTCGTCGACGTAAATCTGCACTAACATAATGTCTGAGCCGTCCCTCTTGATAAAGAGAGCCGTATCGATCTTCCCTTTTGTGAAACCAGAGGAAATGAGAAAATCCGAGAGGACCTCATACCAGGCTCTGGGAGCTTGTTTAAGTCCATAGAGAGCTTTATCGAGTCTGTAGACGTGATCTGGGAGTTGTTCGTTTACAAAACCTTCAGGTTGAGATACAAAGACTTCTTCTTCTAGTATTCCGTTGAGGAATGCAGTTTTGACATCCATCTGGTAGACTGTGAAGTTCTTGTGTGCAGCGAAAGCTAAGAAGATCCTGATGGCTTCAATTCTAGCGACTGGGGCATATGTCTCATCATAGTGGATTCCTTCATGTTGATTGTATCCTTTCGCCACCAGCCTTGCTTTATTCCTGATAACAACTCCTTGCTCGTCATTTTTGTTCTTAAACACCCATTTAGTCCCTATGATTGTTTTTCCAGCTGGTCTAGGTACTAGGTTCCAATCTTTCAACCTCTCAAACTGATTGATTTCCTCCTGCATTGCGATTATCCAATCTGTATCGGCGAGTGCTTCAGCTACTTTGTTGGGCTCCTTTTGACTCAGAAAGCAGGAATATAGGCTTTCATTTATTGTTGATGCTCGAGTGGTTACACCAGTGGAAGGGTCTCCAATTATTTGTGAGTTTGGGTGTGCTCGGGTCCACTTTCTTGTACTAGGTTGTGATGATACAGCTGCACTTGTATCGTGTATCGTTTCTGCACTCTGATCAGCCTGATGTTCCGTTTCTTCTCCAAGTTGTGGTATTACTGACTCTCCTGAAGAAATTTCAATTGTTGAATCAGAGTGCTATGGTGTTTCAGCGGCTGAACTGGAGATGATCTCTGTATCAGTTGGGAGTTCACTGTCGTCATCAAGGTGAAGATCTTCCATCGTCGGAAGGGGATTGTCATTGTTAGTCTCTGTAGGATCATTATTTCCTGGTGCTGCAGAATTTGTTGGAGCAGTGGGTGGTGACGGCCTAGAGAAGAGCTTCTCGAATAAGAGATCAAGTTCCATGTCACTCAACGTATTTGATTTTGATGTTTCACCCACAGAGGAGGTGCTTGGTTGATCCTTTGTCAACTCTCATAGAAGTCCTGGTTCTGGACTGATTTGTGCAGAAACTACTCGGTCTACTTCGTCAAACGTTACATTAATGCTTTCCATAACAGATCTTTTCCATAACTGTGAGAAAGTTCTGCATGTTACGTGTTTTGATATTAGCATGATTATCTGACCACATTGATTACTTCAGAAAAATAGTACGTATCTTGAGACACAAACCCAGAAAATATTGTGAGTTTTGAGCCGAAAAAAAATTAAAGCAACACAATACTTGCTCGATGCATTTTTCATGATTGTCACACATGGTCTGAATATTTTTGAACTTGCTTTGTTATGCATGTCAATAGCACTTTGTGGATTTTTGTGTACGAAAATGATAAAGGCGCTTAGGATGAGCCACTGGCCTAAATATCTCCATACCCGACATTCTATCAATTTAGTGAGCTCATTTGTAGCTTTATTAGCCTTATTTTTTTATTTGGAGCTACGATATTTAGCCACTTTATCCCGTTATTTTATCCTTCATCCTCGAACCCACTGTCAGGATGTTAGCTTACCAGTCGCTTCAGAGTATTGAGTCTGTTAATTTAGAGGAAAGACAATTATGGCATGTTATATCCGGTTGTGGTATTTTATTCTAGTTATTTGAAAAAAGAAAATCGAATGAAAAAAAAACTGAGAAAAAAATATCGAAAAAAAAGAAAAAAATATTTATGTTAGAAAAAAAAAAGAGGGCCAAAGTAGATTTTAAGAATTATTTTCTCGAGTTATTAGTAATAGTTTTTGGTGCGTTTCTATAGTAGTCCGAGTTTGCATTATTTGATGTCGTATTTTGTTGCTTTAGGGTATAAATAGGGAAGCGATTTAGTGACTAACATGCTTGACTTTATTAACCCACTTATCACATATGTCACACCCTTATTACCATGAGCCCCATTACAACCATGGATAAAGACCTTTTGATTCGTACATGAGATTCACTACGTGAATATGATGTGATATATTTGCAAGCTTAGAGTAATATCATTCTATGTCGTGAGTTGAGCGTTTTTATACAGATCCCAATTAAACACTTCGAGTGACTTGTACGATCCATGTGAGAGTTGTTACATCATACGTAGTAGGATTCTGGAAATATTTTTGTGCTATGGTATGATTGCGAACTATCATTTCATGTCTCGTGTGTAGCTGGATCATTCATTAGTTGATGACGATTTCGACCGATTTTGCTTTTGATTTTCTGAGAATAAACATGAGAGTTCATTTTGACTTCGTAAAATCATAACTTGGTTAAGGTTATTCCGCTTTCATGATTGAGGACAATCGAAGCTAGTTTGGGGTTGTTGATAAGGATTTTACGAATATTTTAGACCCAAAAACTTGCGAAATTCAATCTTTATATGTCTAAACGTCCGAAATATCCTATTGTATTTTTGTCTCTTCATATTTGTTTAGGTAATGGCGCAAAGTGATTAAAAATCGGGAAGATTCGGACTAGAAATTTCAAGTATCCATGAGCCCAAGAACAACCCAAACAATTCAGGCCCACAAGCCAAATTTCAGCCCCATGATACAAGCCCAACTAATAAGGATTGGAGCCCTTGTTTAATCAAGAAATGGACAAAATAAGAGCTATGAAGCCCGTTCAAAGCACATTGACTTAGTGGCTTTAATATTGTATCTACTCAATGGCAGAAAATCAAAGGAGTTACTATATCACGCGCACGCACAAGGCTCAAGGCAAAAGAAAACAAATAAGGCAGCTCAAGGTACAAAAATGCAACCAAGCGATAGAGATTCGTATCCGTAGAAAGTCTGCGCAAGAAATCTTTGTTCTTAGTGGTTTAGAGTTTCAAACTCTATAAATGGACCATGAATCAGACGAAAGTGAGGGAGAGGGGGGGCGATAAGGAGAAAAAGAAAAAAATCCTAGGCAAACACCTACGATTACGAAGTTCTCAATTACTCACGCTCCAAGGCTACATACACGCTCACACGGCTGAAGCAAGCACCCACCGCTTAACCTTGCTTACCTTCCTTTCAGTCGCCCACCACCTGTTCGGCGAAAGTATTGTGAGGGCGTATTCTATCTTGTCTGTTATTGCTTTAGTTATGTGTTTGCGTGAACCTTCGTCGTTTTCGTTCATTAATATGTTTGTTTGAATCTATTTGTGATTAAGGCCGTAGTAAGCCGGATTATGAATTCGTAATATTGGTGTTTCATATTCTATTTAATCATATAAGTTAAGTTACGTATTTCTTGTTTGTGCTAAATGCTTGCATGTGCTTGATCATCATATGCATGTGCTTAAGAAAAATATCTTTACTCGATTTGGTACACCACGCGCAATAATTAGTGATGGTGGTACTCATTTTTGCAATAAGTTGTTTGCTAATTTATTGTCAAAGTATGGTGTCAAACATAAAGTGTCAACCCCGTACCACCCGCAAACTAGTGGTCAGGTAGAAGTTTCTAATAGGGAGCTCAAACAAATTTTAGAAAAGACTGTGAATGCCTCTAGGAAGGATTGGTCTTTAAAGTTAGATGATGCACTATGGGCATATCGCAGTGCATTTAAAACACCAATAGGAACTTCACCTTTTAAATTAGTTAATCGAAAAGCGTGTCATTTACCTGTTGAGCTAGATCATCGTGCATATTGGGCTGTTAAGAAACTTAATTTTGACTGTATCGAGGCAGGTAAAAACGGGTTATTCCAACTGAACGAGATGGATGAATTTCGCCTACATGCATACGAGAATGCAAAATTATATAAGGAGCGGACGAAGATGGCATGATAAAAGAATTGTCCCAAGAGAGTTCAGGGTCGGAGATCAAGTCCTAGTCTTCAACTCACGTTTACGATTATTTCATGGAAAACTAAAAAGTAAGTGGTGTGGACCTTATGTAATCGAGAAGATGTTTCCATCTGGAGCCGTACAGGTCCTCATTAACGGAAAAGATTCGATTACGGTCAATGGACAACGCCTTAAATTATAAAATGATCAGAACGTTACAGACACAACTTCGGTATATCTTGTGGAACCTGTTATTGACTACACTATTGCTTTGAGTCGTTCTATGCCTTTCAGGGACACCTTGTCTGGAGACAATACCAGCAAGCTGAAGGACCTCCAGCACGCCGAAGCAAGTCCAAATACCGATCTACATTGATCGGTTTGAGAGTCGAGCTAACGACAACAAAAGCAACGCTTCTTGGGAGGCAACCCAAGTACTATCTATGCATCACTTTGTTTCGTATTCGAGTCTTATATTTATCATATTGCATTTTATTAAGTGTGTCTTGCTTTTTCACAAAAATTCATATCACGGTGCCGTCTAGTTATGCTTCCTCGCAGGCTCATAGTCAGTTTGGGGGTGGTTTGTTCGCAGAGCTAGCTCGATCTATGAAGGAACCAAAATCTTCTCACGACCCGTCCACATCGATGAACTGATTATTCAGGGCAGTGTAACTTAAACTCTTTATTTGCTTTAAATTTTTATACATTGAGGACAATGCGCAAATTAGTTTGGGGTGGGGTGACACATGCTAGATTTAAATGATATCGATCTCTTCGATTTTAGTTGGTTTAACTGATCAAGGCCATGGTTTGAACGTCACTTGTGAAATCTCCTGTCGATGATGAAAATTTTTAAAATTTTGCTGGTGTCGAGATAAGATTCAGCTAATTGAGTGAGAAAGTTCTGCATGTTACGTGTTTCGATATTAGCATGATTATCTGAACACATTGATTACTTCAGAAAAATAGTACGTATCTTGAGACACAAACCCAGAAAATATTGTGAGTTTTGAGCCGAAAAAAAAAATTAGGGCAACACAATACTTGCTCGATGCATTTTTCATGAGTGTCACACATGGTCTGAATATTTTTGAACTTGCTTTGTTATGCATGTCAATACCACTTTGTGGATTTTTGCGTACGAAAATGATAAAGGCGCTTAGGATGAGCCACTGGCCTAAATATCTCCATACCCGACATATCTATCAATTAGTGAGCCCATTTGAGCTTTATTAGCCTTATTTTTTGATTTGGAGCTACGATATTTAGCCACTTTATCCCGTTATTTTATCCTTCATCATTGAACCCACCGTCAGCATGTTAGCTTACTAGTCGCTTCAGAGTATTGAGTCTGTTAATTTAGAGGAAAGACAATTATGGCATGTTATATCCGGTTGTGGTATTTTATTCTAGTTATTTGAAAAAAGAAAATCGAATGAAAAAAAAAAAATGAGAAAAAAATATCGAAAAGAAAGAAAAAAATATTTATGTTAGAAAAAAAAGAGGGCTAAAGTAGATTTTATGAATTATTTTCTCGAGTTATTAGTAATAGTTTTTAGTGCGTTATTATAGTAGTACGAGTTTTCATTATTTGATGTCGTATTTTGTTGCTTCAGGGTATAAACAGGGAAGCAATTTAGTGACTAACATGCTTACTTTATTAACCCACTTATCACATATGTCACACCCTTATTACCATGAGCCCCATTACAACCATGGATAAAGACCTTTTGATTCGTACATGAGATTCACTACGTGAATATGATGTGATATATTTGCAAGCTTAGAGTAATATCATTCTATGTCGTGAGTTGAGCGTTTTTGTACAGATCCCAATTAAACACTTCGAGTGACTTGTACGATCCATGTGAGAGTTGTTACATCATACGTAGTAGGATTCTGGAAATATTTTTGTGCTATGGTATGATTGCGAACTATCATTTCATGTCTCGTGTGTAGCTGGATCATTCATTAGTTGATGACGATTTCGACCGATTTTGCTTTTGATTTTCTGAGAATAAACATGAGAGTTCATTTTGACTTCGTAAAATCATAACTTGGTTAAGGTTATTCCGCTTTCATGATTGAGGACAATCGAAGCTAGTTTGGGGGTTGTTGATAAGTTAGGATTTTACGAATATTTTAGACACAAAAACTTGCGAAATTCAATCGTTATATGTCTAAATGTCCGAAATATCCTATTGTATTTTTGTCTCTTCATATTTGTTTAGGTAATGGCGCAAAGTGATTAAAAATAGGGAAGATTCGGACTAGAAATTTCAAGTATCCATGAGCCCAAGAACAACCCAAACAATTCAGGCCCACAAGCCAAATTTCAGCCCCATGATACAAGCCCAACTAATAAGGATCGGAGCCCTTGTTTAATCAAGAAATGGACAAAATAAGAGCTATGAAGCCCGTTCAAAGCACATTGACTTTAGTGGCTTTAATATTATATCTACTCAATGGCAGAAAATCAAAGGAGAAGATTACTATATCACGCGCACGCACAAGGCTCAAGGCAAAAGAAAATAAATAAGGCAGCTCAAGGTACAAAAATGCAACCAAGCGATAGAGATTCGTATCCGTAGAAAGTCTGCGCAAGAAATCTTTGTTCTTAGTGGTTTAGAGTTTCAAACTCTACCATGAATCAGACGAAAGTGAAGGAGGGGGGGGGCGATAAGGAGAAAAAGAAAAAAATACGAGGCAAACAGCTACGAAGTTCTAAACTACTCACGCTCCAAGGCTACATACACGCTCACACGGCTGAAGCAAGCACCCATCGCTTAACCTTGCTCACCTTCCTTTCAGTCGCCCACCACCCGTTCGACGAAAGTATTGTGAGGGCGTATTCTATCTTTTCTGTTATTGCTTTACTTATGTGTTTGCGTGAAACCTTCGTCGTTTTCGTTCATTAATATGTTTGTTTGAATCTCTTTGTGATTAAGGCCGTAGTAGGCCGGTTATGAATTCGTAATATTGGTGTTTCGTAGTTTATTTAATCATATAAGTTAAGTTACGTATTTCTTGTTTGTGCTAAATGCTTGCATGTGCTTGATCATCATATGCATGAATTTTGGTTGGTTTATGAGACTGCGTAAGTGATTAAACCGGTTAGATTAATAAACAAGGAATACCACGACGTAAAACCGACCAGAGATGGAATTCAGTTTCGTTCGTGAGGTTTCCGAGACCTTAGTCGCCGAAAGCGTCTAAACTCGGGGAAATTCATCGAGCCGAATGCATGCGGAGTAACTACAGTCGTATAGAAACATAGTTGATTGGTTCATTTTTGCATATGGTTGCTAGATACGTGAATAACGGGTAGCGCGTACGTGAGGAATTTTTACTTTAACTAGATTTATATCGATTAGCTAAAATCGATCGCATGAATACGTAGGATTAATCCGTGCCGAATATGTGCTTTAATCACGTTTGTCATTGATTGTTTCTTTTATTTATCATTCTGTGTTGATTGGTTTGCCGTATTTTTATTAAGTTTCACTAAAAGAAAAATATATCAAATATCAAAGAAAATTCGATTTAATCTAAATTAAAGTTCAGCATAATTTTTAAAATTAATCGAGCTGTCCTCGGGGATCGATACTTGGACTTACGTCCATTTTATACTACTTGCACGGCCTAGTATACTTGCTAGTATTCGAGCGTGTCAGGTGTCCAGATGACATTATCGTGTCCATTCTGCAAGGCCATCCACTATGGCATGCACTAACAGTGACGGCCATGGTTTTGAAGACAGGACCGGACCGGCCGGTTCCGGCCGGTTGTAATACCCGTAAATTTTAATACGGGATTCGATATAATTAGATATATAGTTAAACGAAATTTACATAATATGTGTTTTAAATACTGTAATAAGAATCATTCTCAAGATTTGGCCAATTTTAAAGAAAATATTATGGGGATAAATTCGTTTGGACTTATAGGAAATTTAAATAGTATCTGTAAGACTTCAACAAATGAATAAGCTATACTTTAAATGTGAATGAGGCCCAAAGGTGGCTTAAAGATATTAAAGTATGATGAGGTTTACCACATTACTTAAGGTTAAGGAAATTTACGTCAGCACCTTGTCTTATCACACGAGTTTTTAAGAGATAATATTCATACCTATTGAAGTAACGATTCAGTATAAAGAAACCTTAAGAAGATTAGAATTAAAAAGAGGAGAACAACCATTCTCGAGCCAAGAAGGGAGAAATTCGACTAAGGTCAATAACCAATCCAAAAGCTGTGAAGAAGAGGTATATGAAAAATTCCCCACGCTTAATATGTTTAGACTATTTTCGATATGAATATACACTCACATGATTATGTGGTAAACAACTGAAGACTTTCGAGGATATTCTGTCAAGATCCTAGGATTTCCGAATTCTAATTCATAATTATGGGTATTCATATGGTAGAGTATGAGTTTTAATTGTCGATAGTATCATGAAGGTCCGAAACCTGTTATGGATAGAAACCCTGATATTAGAAGCTTACTAATAATCATATGAGCTATCTAACGAGGTTTCGATATTTATGTCAATTTTTGGAGTATATGAAATTTTAATGAAGGTTAAATTTAAGGTGTACCGTATTTTGTATTAGAAATGATTTTTTGAAGATGATTTTGATAGTACTGATTTTAGGTTTTTGGGAGGATCACGATTTTTAGATCTCGAATTGGTATAATCCCACTAATGATTTCGAGGTATGTAATAAATTCGAAAGATAGATGTCGAAGTATAGTACCACTAATGATTTCGAGTATGTTTGCGTGTTGTATTTATATATGTCGATATAGGATAGTATTGTGATTATATATAGATATAATAGTCGATATATAGGATCAAAATGTCGAATGTTGTATAGATAGTTTTCGTAGAATAGCATCGATATGACTTGTTATGATAATAATAGTGATATAAACACACGGACTTTTTATTTGACGCTAGCAGTAGGACAGGTAGGTGGATCATCCATCTACAATGCGTAAACACATATGTGACTTATGTGATTTATGTGATTCAGTGATTTATGTGAAATACGTGTTTTATGTGTTTTTACATATATTTGATATGAATCATGTTTTATATGTTATTACGCTTATATCCATAGCATGTGCATATCACATCAGGTTGAGAGATGGTTTCCACCGTAGCGATACGGTGATGATTTGATATACGAACGATTGGGGTAGAATGAAATGATTTTGACTATTGTTTGAGGTTGGGCTCGCAGGCCACTTAGCGGAGACAGACGTGATCGATCTGTCTACTCGGATGTGGTCGATTGGAGGTGCATACCGCTGATATTGATACGGGTATATTGATATATTACCCATGGTACTGATACGGGTCTGACCGCCCATGACTATGGGTTATCACCCATGATATTGGATATGGGTGTTATCCCCCATGATATTGGATACGGGTGGAATCACGTGACCACCCATGATATTTATTGCGCGCGTGGGTGCCGAGCCTGACCTAGGGCCCTGTGTTGTATGAGATGAGATATGATGTGGGAAAAGAAAGAGTGTCCATTGGCATGTGAGATATGGGGGTTGGGATTGAGTGCACACTTGCATACATGCATTTCATTCACCTACTGGGCAAATTGCTCAGTGTTTACGTGTTGTAGGTACTGAGTCCGACGCTGATACGCGTCGTGACTCAGGCGGCTGGTGGCGGTGCTCCACGGACTTTTGAGGGCGGTGCTGTACATGGATGAAGACCTGTGGAGCGGCTTTAGGATTTTTGTTCTTTTGGTATTTTTGGGGCTTCGGCCCGTGTACAGACATGACGATGTAGACGAATTTTTATATTAGTGTTTATTATTTTAGGAAAAAGTTTTAATTAGACGGGCCTTCCGCGGCTTACGTTGCGGAAATCCGCCACTAATCCTAGTTAGAAAAGTAGGGTCGCCACAGGTGCTATCAGAGCGTAGGCTTTAGATTCTGCAGACTGTCCATGTACTGCCGCTCAAAAGCCTGGAGAACCAGCCTGGCCTGTAAGTTCAATGATTGATGTGATTACGTGTTATTTGATATACGTGTTTTATATGAATGACTGTAGACTAGTTAAAAATGCCGAAGGGACGTCGAGAGATAGGCAGTTCTGGTCGTAGGGCGGGATCTGAATCCCCACCTAACGACAATTCTACCATCCATCAGTTGACCGATCTGATCCGACGACAGTCAGATCAGATCAATGATCTCATTCACCGTCAGAATTCTTCGGAACATCATGCATCCCCAGGACTAGAACGTGTAGAAGCTGCCGGGGAGAGGTTCCGAAGGTTAAACCCCCCTATGTTTGAGGAGGCCGCCGATCCTACCGATGCCGAGGATTGGCTTAGGACCATCGAGAATATGTTCCCTGTGAGCCATTTACCCGATACAGAAAAGGTGACATGTGCCACATTCATGCTACGTGGGAACGCGGGCTACTGGTGGGATACAATTCAGGTGTTTGAGGATTCCACTACGATGACCTGGGAAAGGTTTAAGATTCTATTCCGAGGAAAATATTTTACGGAGCCGGATAGGACGCGGAAGCTGAACGAATTTATCAATCTCAAGCAAGGAGGAATGTCAGTAGCGGATTACATCCGCAAGTTCGAGCAACTCTCGAGGTTTGCACCACATATAGTAGCTACCGACGAGCTGAAGATCGAGCGTTTTCTGGAAGGTCTCAAACCCGAGATCTTCCGAAACGTAAGTATGTACGACACCGAGGGGAAGACCTATGCACGCATTGCTGAACGAGCAATCCTAGCCGAACAGGCGGAGAGTAGAGTTGCAAAAGCGCAAGAAGCAAAAAGAAAGACGGAAGTGCAACAGGGAGGAGGGAACCAGAAGCGTCAGTTCTTTGGTAAGGGCCAGACTACCACGGGAATCCACAAGGCCAACAAAACTGGCAACCGAGGGCGAACCAGGGACCGGGTAATGTTCCAAACCACCCACGAACATCGTACCGCAGTGTAAACAGTGCGGACGCTACCACTACGGGGTATGTCGTAGGACAGGACCGAACCTAACTCCGCAGTGTTTTCGATGTGGAAAGACTGGGCACTATGCCATAACTTGCCATGTGAATATTCCTCAAATTCCAAATCAACCGTTAGTCCGACCTCCACCGGTGCCAGCACGAGTTTTTACTTTGACAAATGAGGAGGCCGAAGCAAATCCTTTTGTAGTAACGGGTACGTTAACTATCTATTACGTTCCCACTTCCGTGTTAATTGACTCTGGGGCCACACATACGTTCGTGTCGGCCAAGTACATGGCAAAGGTGGGATCTCTCCTACCTTATCTAAATGTAACTATGTAGTTTCTCTGCCATATAGAGATTCGACGGGCACTAACCAAGTGCTAAAAGGATGCTCCATGAACGTTGAGAGTAGGAATTTGAGCGTCGACCTAATTGTGATCCCAATGAATGACTATAATGTCATCTTTGGGATGGACTGGCTTTCGAATTCGGAGCCATTATAGATAATAACAAGAAGGTCGTAATATTTCAATTGCCCGAAGAAGAGGTGTTCACTTTTTCGGGTAAAGCCAATTCGACACGTGTTCCACGAATTTCTGCTCTAAAGGCTCAGCGATTTTTGAGGTCCGGTCGTGAGTCTTATCTCGTATATGCGGTGAAGGCGGAGGAATTACCTCAGCCAGAACTGAAAAGCGTAACGATAGTTAATTAGCATGCTGATGTATTTCCAAATGATCTCCCGAAGTTACCCCTTAATCGAGAAATAAGGTTCAGGATAGATCTGATACCAGGGTTTGCCCCTATTTCTGAAACTCTTTATCGCCTAGAGTGCGCAGCGAAAGCGTGATGAGAATAGAAATAAGTACACCTAGAGGGTATGGGGAATACACGAATAAAGGCTAGTCGTAGAACCGAACGTGAGTCCTCCACCACTGAATTTCGGGGACGAAATTCTTTTAAGGGGGATAATGTAATACCCGTAAATTTAATACGGGATTCGATATAATTAGATATATAGTTAAACGAAATTTACATAATATGTGTTTTAAATACTAATTGTATAAGAATCATTCTCAAGATTTGGCCAAGAATTTTAAAGAAAATATTATGGGGATAAATTCGTTTGGACTTATAGGAAATTTAAATAATATCTCTAAGACCCAACAAATGAATAAGCTATACTTTAAATGTGAATGAGGCCCAAAGGTGGCTTAAAGATATTAAAGTATGATAAGGTTTACCACATTACTTAAGGTTAAGGAAATTTACGTCACCACCTTGTCTTATCACACGAGTTTTTAAGAGATAATATTCATACCTATTGAAGTAACGATTCAGTATAAAGAAACCTTAAGAAGATAAGAATTAAAAAGAGGAGAACAACCATTCTCGAGCCAAGAAGGGAGAAATTCGACTAAGGTCAATAACCAATCCAAAAGCTGTGAAGAAGAGGTATATGAAAAATTCCCCACGCTTAATATGTTTAGACTATTTTCGATATGAATATACACTCACATGACTATGTGGTAAACAACAGAAGACTTTCGAGGATATTCTGTCAAGATCCTAGGATTTCCGAATTCTAATTCATAATTATGGGTATTCATATGGTAGAGTATGAGTTTTAATTGTCGATAGTATCATGAAGGTCCGAAACCTGTTATGGATAGAAACCCTAATTTTAGAAGCTTACTAATAATCATATGAGCTATCTAACGAGGTTTCGATATTTATGTGAATTTTTGGAGTATATGAAATTTTAATGAAGGTTAAATTTAAGGTGTACCGTATTCTGTATTAGAAATGATTTTTTGAAGATGATTTTGATAGTACTGATTTTAGGTTTTTGGGAGGATCACGATTGTTAGATCTCGAATTGGTATAATCCCACTAATGATTTCGAGGTATGTAATAAATTCGAAAGATAGATGTCGAAGTATAGTACCACTAATGATTTCGAGGTATGTTTGCGTGTTGTATTTTTATTATAGATAGATGTCGATATATATAAAATGTCGAAGTATGATAGCTTGTAGAATATCGAAATGTTTGATAATAATAGTGAAAATCTCGACATCCTCCATGATATAATTCGATATTTATTAGATCTTGAGAGGTAATGAATCTCAACATTTCTTTTATCTCGATATTAACTATCATGTATTGCTTTCGACATTTAGATGATTTCAAGATATCATAAACCTTAGGAAGATGTCGAGAACTATTTCAACCAACAACCTCGACATTTATATATGATTTCGATATAGGATAGTTATCAAAAGAAATCGAGATGTAATAATTATATCATACAAAGACTTCGAAATATAATAGTTTCCGATAATTAGTAATTTTAGCATTTTAGGATTTTTAGGATTTTCATAATTTTAGGGTTTTGCTATTCCTAGGGTTTTCAATGTTGTAGGGTTTATTTATTTTTAGGGATTTCATTATTTTTAGGTTTTCATAAATTTTAGGATTTTGATAATTCTAGCATTTTCGAAATTTATATGACTTAGTAAATTAATATGAAAATATTTATTATATTCAGAGGATCGATATATAGGGACTACACCGGACTTTTTATTTGACGCTAGCAGTAGGACAGGTAGGTGGATCATCCATCTACAATGCGTAAACACATATGTGACTTATGTGATTTTATGTGATTCAGTGATTTATGTGAAATACGTGTTTTATGTGTTTTTACATATATTTCATATGAATCATGTTTTATATGTTATTACGCTTATATCCATTGCGTGTGCATATCACATCAGGTTGAGAGATGGTTTCCACCATAGCGATACGGTGATGATTTGATATACGAACGATTGGGGTAGAATGAAATGATTTTGACTATTGTTTGAGGTTGGGCTCGCAGGCCACTTAGCGGAGACAGACGTGATCGATCTGTCTACTCGGATGTGGTCGATTCGAGGTGCATACCGCTGATATTGATACGGGTATATTGATATATTACCCATGGTACTGATACGGGTCTGACCGCCCATGACTAGGGGTTATCACCCATGATCTTGGATATGGGTGTTATCCCCCATGATATTGGATACGGGTGGAATCACGTGACCACCCATGATATTTATTGCGCGCGTGGGTGCCGAGCCTGACCTAGGGCCCTGTGTTGTATGAGATGAGATAGGATGTGGGAAAAGAAAGAGTGTCCATTGGCATGTGAGATATGGGGGTTGGGATTGCGTGCACACTTGCATACTTGCATTTTATTCACCTACTGGGCAAATTGCTCAGTGTTTACGTGTTGTAGGTACTGAGTCCGACGCTGATACGCGTCGTGACTCAGGCGGCTGGTGGCGGTGCTCCACGGACTTTTGAGGGCGGTGTTGTACATGGATGAAGACCTGTGGAGCGGCTTTAGGACTTTTGGTTCTTTTGGTATTTTTGGGGCTTCGGCCCGTGTACAGACATGACGATGTAGATGAATTTTTATATTAGTGTTTATTATTTTAGGAAAAAGTTTTAATTAGACGGGCCTTCCGCGGCTTACGTTGCGGAAATCCGCCACTAATCCTAGTTAGAAAAGTAGGGTCGCCACAGGTGCTATTAGAAAAGTAGGGTCGCCACAGGTGCTATCAGAGCGTAGGCTTTAGATTCTGCAGACTGTCCATGTACTGCCGCTCAAAAGCCTGGAGAACCAGTCTGGCCTGTAAGTTCAATGATTGATGTGATTACGTGTTATTTGATATACGTGTTTTATATGAATAACTGTAGAACTAGCTAAAAATGCCGAAGGGACGTCGAGAGAGAGGCAGTTCTGGTCGTAGGGCGGGATCTGAATCCCCACCTAACGACAATTCTACCATCCATCAGTTGACCGATCTGATCCGACGACAGTCAGATCAGATCAATGATCTCATTCACCGTCAGAATTCTTCGGAACGTCATGCATCCCCAGGACTAGAACGTGTAGAAGCTGCCGGGGAGAGGTTCCGAAGGTTAAACCCCCTATGTTTGAGGAGGCCGCCGATCCTACCGATGCCGAGGATTGGCTTAGGACCATCGAGAATATGTTCCGGTGAGCCATTTACCCGATACAGGAAAGGTGACATGTGCCACATTCATGCTACGTGGGAACGCGGGCTACTGGTGGGATACAATTCAGGTGTTTGAGGATTCCACTACGATGACCTGGGAAAGGTTTAAGATTCTATTCCGAGGAAAATATTTTACGGAGCCGGATAGGACGCGGAAGCTGAACGAATTTATCAATCTCAAGCAAGGAGGAATGTCAGTAGCGGATTACATCCGCAAGTTCGAGCAACTCTCGAGGTTTGCACCACATATAGTAGCTACCGACGAGCTGAAGATCGAGCGTTTTCTGGAAGGTCTCAAACCCGAGATCTTCCGAAACGTAAGTATGTACGACACCAAGGGGAAGACCTATGCACGCATTGCTGAACGAGCAATCCTAGCCGAACAGGCGGAGAGTAGAGTTGCAAAAGCGCAAGAAGCAAAAAGAAAGACGGAAGTGCAACAGGGAGGAGGGAACCAGAAGCGTCAGTTCTTTGGTAAGGGGCCAGACTACCACGGGAATCCACAAGGCCAACAAAACTGGCAACCGAGGGCGAACCAGGGACCGGGTAATGTTCCAAACCGACCCACGAACATCGTACCGCAGTGTAAATAGTGCGGACGCTACCACTACGGGGTATGTCGTAGGACAGGACCGAACCTAACTCCGCAGTGTTTTCGATGTGGAAAGACTGGGCACTATGCCATAACTTGCCATGTGAATATTCCTCAAATTCCAAATCAACCGTTAGTCCGACCTCCACCGGTGCCAGCACGAGTTTTTACTTTGACAAATGAGGAGGCCGAAGCAAATCCTTTTGTAGTAACGGGTACGTTAACTATCTATTACGTTCCCACTTCCGTGTTAATTGACTCTGGGGCCACACATACGTTCGTGTCGGCCAAGTACGTGGCAAAGGTGGGATCTCTCCTACCTTATCTAAATGTAACTATGTAGTTTCTCTGCCATATAGAGATCCGACGGGCACTAACCAAGTGCTAAAAGGATGCTCCATGAACGTTGAGAGTAGGAATTTGAGCGTCGACCTAATTGTGATCCCAATGAATGACTATAATGTCATCTTTGGGATGGACTGGCTTTCGAAATTCGGAGCCATTATATATAATAACAAGAAGGTCGTAATATTTCAATTGCCCGAAGAAGAGGTGTTCACTTTTTCGGGTAAAGCCAATTCGACACGTGTTCCACGAATTTCTGCTCTAAAGGCTCAGCGATTTTTGAGGTCCGGTCGTGAGTCTTATCTCGTATATGCGGTGAAGGCGGAGGAATTACCTCAGCCAGAACTGAAAAGCATAACGATAGTTAATTAGCATGCTGATGTATTTCCAAATGATCTCCCGAAGTTACCCCTTAATCGAGAAATAAGGTTCAGGATAGATCTGATACCAGGGTTTGCCCCTATTTCTGAAACTCTTTATCGCCTAGAGTGCGCAGCGAAAGCGTGATGAGAATAGAAATAAGTACACCTAGAGGGTATGGGGAATACACGAATAAAGGCTAGTCGTAGAACCGAACGTGAGTCCTCCACCACTGAATTTCGGGGACGAAATTCTTTTAAGCTTATAGTTTCATAATCAAATTCACTAATGAGAAAGCGGAGGAAGAAGTGACAAAAGTTAGGGTTGTTTCCACGATCTGAACAATAAAGTTGATTCGGAAGAAAGTGAAAGTGCGGAAGAGAGTAAACACCTTTCGATTCCGAATCATGCCCCCGTACATTCAGAGGCCAAGGACCAAAAAGATCAAACTTTTACACGTAGCGCTTGAGCTAAGGAAGAATTCAATTGAAATCAATTTACTTTCTAGTAAGCTGGAAGAGTTGACTTTTATACCAACTGATGGGCTTTAAATAGCTTGACGGATAGATTCTCTCCCCTCTCAGATGCTATTCATTAAAAAAACTAAAAAAAGTTCTGCATCTCTCCACTCTGGTTCAGCCGCACCACCCAGGGTGCGAGCCACCCGAGAAGCAAGACTTCCTTACTTACTTGACTGGCTCACTACTTACGATTCCTTAGTCGGTAAAACAAGGAAGAAACCTATGTGCTACGAAAGCGGTTACCTTTCTAACTTTCCTTCTTACAGGGCACGTCCTACCACAGGGTGCAGCAGTGTGGAAAGAAGGCGAGCTGTTGCTGATGTGTTGAATCTGCTGTGGGACTGACACTGGAGCTAGCTTTAGAAATGCTTTGATTTAAGACAAGACAGTGAACGAGGGAACCTAACCGCGGTAGAGGCTCCCCTCTCCCTTCGTATGATAGTTGTGGTACATAACGTCCTTACCAGATACTAGAAATTCGGTGGTGCGCTGGAGGGAATGAATTGAGGGCCTTTGATCAATTAAATTAGAGAAGCTCTCCTTAAACGAGCCACTCTCAGGTTAAAGGGATATTACACGGTCCCCGTACGCCCGGCCTTCCGCCCCGCTCTCCAAAATTCATGGGGGCGGATGCCTCCTAAAGAGTAACGGAGGTGTGCGAAGGTAGGCTCAAGCTAAGATTCTGCTCGTGAGCGTAATGGTATAAGCCTGCCTGACTGTGAGACCGACTGGTCGAACCCCCTTGTCCCCTAAGTTGGGTAATATGTTCTCGACCATTCTTGCTCCAATCTGACCTAGCTGGCGAGCGATCCCAGTTCGCGGGGATGATGTAATACCCGTAAATTTAATACGGGATTCGATATAATTAGATATATAGTTAAACGAAATTTACATAATATGTGTTTTAAATACTAATTGTATAATAATCATTCTCAAGATTTGGCCAAGAATTTTAAAGAAAATATTATGGGGATAAATTCGTTTGGACTTATAGGAAATTTAAATAATATCTCTAAGACCCAACAAATGAATAAGCTATACTTTAAATGTGAATGAGGCCCAAAGGTGGCTTAAAGATATTAAAGTATGATAAGGTTTACCACATTACTTAAGGTTAAGGAAATTTACGTCACCACCTTGTCTTATCACACGAGTTTTTAAGAGATAATATTCATACCTATTGAAGTAACGATTCAGTATAAAGAAACCTTAAGAAGATAAGAATTAAAAAGAGGAGAACAACCATTCTCGAGCCAAGAAGGGAGAAATTCGACTAAGGTCAATAACCAATCCAAAAGCTGTGAAGAAGAGGTATATGAAAAATTCCCCAAGCTTAATATGTTTAGACTATTTTCGATATGAATATACACTCACATGACTATGTGGTAAACAACAGAAGACTTTCGAGGATATTCTGTCAAGATCCTAGGATTTCCGAATTCTAATTCATAATTATGGGTATTCATATGGTAGAGTATGAGTTTTAATTGTCGATAGTATCATGAAGGTCCGAAACCTGTTATGGATAGAAACCCTAATTTTAGAAGCTTACTAATAATCATATGAGCTATCTAACGAGGTTTCGATATTTATGTGAATTTTTGGAGTATATGAAATTTTAATGAAGGTTAAATTTAAGGTGTACCGTATTCTGTATTAGAAATGATTTTTGAAGATGATTTTGATAGTACTGATTTTAGGTTTTTGGGAGGATCACGATTTTTAGATCTCGAATTGGTATAATCCCACTAATGATTTCGAGGTATGTAATAAATTCGAAAGATAGATGTCGAAGTATAGTACCACTAATGATTTCGAGGTATGTTTGCGTGTTGTATTTTTATTATAGATAGATGTCGATATATATAAAATGTCGAAGTATGATAGCTTGTAGAATATCGAAATGTTTGATAATAATAGTGAAAATCTCGACATCCTCCATGATATAATTCGATATTTATTAGATCTTGAGAGGTAATGAATCTCAACATTTCTTTTATCTCGATATTAACTATCATGTATTGCTTTCGACATTTAGATGATTTCAAGATATCATAAACCTTAGGAAGATGTCGAGAACTATTTCAACCAACAACCTCGACATTTATATATGATTTCGATATAGGATAGTTATCAAAAGAAATCGAGATGTAATAATTATATCATACAAAGACTTCGAAATATAATAGTTTCCGATAATTAGTAATTTTAGCATTTTAGGATTTTTAGGATTTTCATAATTTTAGGGTTTTGCTATTCCTAGGGTTTTCAATGTTGTAGGGTTTATTTATTTTTAGGGATTTCATTATTTTTAGGTTTTCATAAATTTTAGGATTTTGATAATTCTAGCATTTTCGAAATTTATATGACTTAGTAAATTAATATGAAAATATTTATTATATTCAGAGGATCGATATATAGGGACTACACCAGACTTTTTATTTGATGCTAGCAGGAGGACAGGTAGGTGGATCATCCATTTACAATGCGTAAACACATATGTGACTTATGTGATTTTATGTGATTCAGTGATTTATGTGAAATACGTGTTTTATGTGTTTTTACATATATTTCATATGAATCATGTTTTATATGTTATTACGCTTATATGCATAGCATGTGCATGTCACATCAGGTTGAGAGATGGTTTCCACCGTAGCGATACGGTGATGATTTGATATACGAACGATTGGGGTAGACTGAAATGATTTTGACTATTGTTTGAGGTTGGGCTCGCAGGCCACTTAGCGGAGACAGACGTGATCGATCTGTCTACTCGGATGTGGTCGATTCGAGGTGCATACCGCTGATATTGATACGGGTATATTGATATATTACCCATGGTACTGATACGGGTCTGACCGCCCATGACTATGGGTTATCACCCATGATATCGGATATGGGTGTTATCCCCCATGATATTGGATACGGGTGGAATCACGTGACCACCCATGATATTTATTGCGCGCGTGGGTGCCGAGCCTGACCTAGGGCCCTGTGTTGTATGAGATGAGATAGGATGTGGGAAAAGAAAGAGTGTCCATTGGCATGTGAGATATGGGGGTTGGGATTGAGTGCACACTTGCATACATGCATTTTATTCACCTACTGGGCAAATTGCTCAGTGTTTACGTGTTGTAGGTACTGTCCGACGCTGATACGCGTCGTGAGTGAGGCGGCTGGTGGCTGTGCTCCACGGACTTTTGAGGGCGGTGCGGTACATGGATGAAGACCTGTAGAGCGGCTTTAGGACTTTTGGTTCTTTTGGTATTTTTGGGGATTCGACCCGTGTATAGACATGACGATGTAGACGAATTTTTATATTAGTGTTTATTATTTTAGGAAAAAGTTTTAATTAGACGGGCCTTCCGCGGCTTACGTTGCGGAAATCCGCCACTAATCCTAGTTAGAAAAGTAGGGTCGCCACACCGGTTCAGACCGGACCGGTCACAAATCCCGCCCGGTCCCGGTCCGGTCTATATTTATAAAAAAAATAATTCGATTATCTATAAGTTACACGAAAATGAGTAAATTTATGAAAATGATGGATTGGTCTACTGGTGAAGGTTTGATTTTTGTATCTGAAAAGCATGGGTTCGAACACCACCCACCACGTACATTTTGAATTTATAATTACGATATTAGCCCAATAGTTTTTTATTTACGTTTTGACCCCAAATTGATTAAATTTAATACTTAGACATCGTCAATTGCAATTAACTTATAACCCCTACACAATTTAGTATTATTTAATTTGCCACTTAATTTTATAAAATAATAAATTGGAAAAGAGTCATAAAAATATGTATGTGTTCTATGATATTTTGATTAATTCATTTATAAAATATATATTCGTTTTATATAAGATACCGGTTTTACTCCGGTTTGATTCCGGTTTTATACCAGTTAAACCACTAAACCTTAAACCACTAAAATTTCCGGTCCGGTTCGAAAACTCGGTTTCAGAACCTTGGTGACGGCATCAGTGCCGATGGTCTACCTCCAGCAGTTTTGAGGGATGATCAAGAGCCTCATCTTGGACTGGGCCTACCACTTTACCAGGCTGTAGGGACATGGCATATATGCATGGGCAAGAATGAGTTCAGAATTCTGCTCGACCTCCCTCACAGCCAAAACTATGACCCCCTCCCATCAGATGCCGAACTGGTGCATGATTTCCTCCAGATGGGGTACCGTCCACCTCTCTCCAAGCTCGCTCAGATGCAGATCAACGGGATTCCCCATCCATGGAAGACACTATTTGGGATTATAAATAAGTGTCTATCCCCGAAGCACGCAGGCTTCGACAAAGGCAACGGCCACATCCTCCGGATATTTCACGGAGTCGTGTTCTCGCGGAATTACGATTTCGCTCGACTGATCTGGAACGATCTAGCAGAGCAGATCAGACAGAAAGAGAATAAATGGTCCAAAAAACGTGCTGTATGCGAGATGGTTCTCCTCATCATCCGCCAACATATGGAGATGCACGAGCAGAACATTCCTCGCCTGCCTCCGGGAGGAAAATATCAGCCACCAAGGCTCAAGTTCTTCCACAACCCAAGGCTGGTAGACCTAGCTCAACCTTCAATGCCTATTCCACTCAACCTTCTACGTCTCGCTGACCCAGAGGAGATGTATACCGCACTTACTGCCGGGAGAATCACCTAACCGAGGAGATGATTCGAGGGCCCCTGACAGATTTTGGAGTTAGCCCTCCCCAACCACAACAACACCAAAGTCCCTGAGGACACGATGATTGATGACGTCGCTCAGGAGCTTGAACAGGAGCCACCTCTGGTCGAAGTGCAAATGCTCGACGTGGATGATTCATTGATAGACACCGTAGCTTCCGAGATGGCGCTCGAGGCTCCTGAACACGAACTACAAGTGGAAGTGCCCATACATGTAGGCGTGCTTGAAGAGCCTATCGAGGAGGCTCCTCTACAAGAAGCACAGCCCGAGGCTGAAATGGGACAAAGTTCACTTCCATTGGTGACGGAACAGGCTCATGAGGACATGGAGCATGAACCCTCTCCTCACACAGCCACCTCATCCGATACGGAGTCAGATGAGGAAATCAGCCTGATAAGAAGGACTCCCAGGAGACTTAGCATTCAGTTGGAGTCCCTCTTCCCGGCCGTCACTACCGCACCAGACACGATGCTGACCACTTCTACGAGTGTTGCCGGCACTTCTTCGCTCAATCTTGAGCCGCAACCAAATCTACCAGTGTCTGGTTCGCAGGCAACCTGAGCCTGCCATAACACCCATAAACGCGAATCTTCAAGATTCGACTCGAGGATTGGGTGGAAGTCTCATACAGTCACAACCTCAAGTGACTGTGAGCCAACCTGAGGAGCCGGTGTCTGCTCAAGGGTTGATAACAGGAGACATCAGTCGTCATGGTACATCCAAGGAGGCATCCGCACCATTTGTGACGAACGAGCCTAGGTCGCTCTCTCCGCTGCTGTTCAATCGCTTGAAGACAAATAATGGAGAGAGTTCTTGCTGCCATAGAGACATCCCGCAGAGACACTGGGAAAGCATTTGTCTTCGAAGGCACCTCGTCACAGCCCAACCTCACACCTCCACAACCCACGCCCACCGACCCTCTACATAATTCATCCATCATCATCAACCCATATACCGTCCCAATCACCGAGCTCCACGACATCTTACTTGCCCGCCTGATCTGCCTCTCCATCCGGTCACCTCACGAAGAATCTCTTTATAGGCGATTGGTGGATCATCCTGAGCCGACTGAAACTTATCGAGGCCAAAGCTCCCGCCCAAGGCACAGATATGACGATCCTGACGATCAGGACCATCATGAGGGGGAGAAGAGGCCACGGACATCTACAAGTGGCCAAGGACAAGGCTCGGGCGCAACGCAAACAAGCGCTGGAGCAAGTGAAACCCAAACCCAAACCCAAACACAAACCACCCACACCACGCACCGCACCACCACTCTAACCCATATCGACCCACCAACCTTCAACCTACGGACGCGTCCGCCCACACCACCGATCTACTCAAGCCCCTTGCTTCCGAAAGAAGAAGCAAGTGCTGCCATGCTCGTAGCTCTAGCACAAACCCAAGCTACTCCCTCAACAGCTCCAGAACAACCGGGCCCTTCAGGACACGGGGTCAACCCACATGAATATCTCGACAAATTTATTTTTGAAGAACAGTGGGCGACCCATTATATGCCCGAGGAGCATCAAGTACAACGACTCAAGGAAGTTCGACAAATTTTGCAACAAGCTTCGGTGCAACAAATTTTGCTCCATTCGCTACAGCTCCTTGTATACATCCCCAGAATTGCTGGAGATAGACCATTGGTACAGAGGCGGTGACCGTCAATGAGTGCCAGATGGGATGGCCTCGCAGGATAGAGACAATGATCTCGTCTGGGCATCGAATGGTGCTCAGATCGAGCTGGAAGTTTGTATCCTGGTCCTTCAGATTTAAATTGTGGTCGTATATGTGATTGTATCGAGGGTAGCGATCCATCTGAAAAGAAATAAGGAGATATAAAAGTTCATTAGTTCATAATTTTTTATTATAGTCGAAAATGGATCTAATTTCATCAAACTATAATATTGTATCAAGTCATGACATGTTTGATGAATTTTGAATTGAAATCGTATGATATGCATATAGAATACTTGATTTTGAAAAAAATGTAATTTGGTTTTCAAATTGCTTTCCTATGCATTGATTTCAATTGTAATGACTCCGTTTAATTTTTTGATCGAGAAAATTTTAATTCGCTAATGTTCGCTACAGTGTAAAAGACTTAGAGAAAAATTTCTAAGTGTTGAAGTTGAAATCGAGACTGTAGTAGATCAATTTTAACATCGAGAAATATTCCGTGTAAATTTACGATCGAGAAATTGTTTCTTAGGTAAATTTACTGTCGAGAAATTTTCTTCGATTGAATAAAATTTTTCGATTTGAAAATTGTCGAGCGGTATGTGATTTTCGATTGTAAGTAAAATTTTTCGCTGCGATATATTTCTGTCGAGAAATTAGTCAACAAAAGACTAAGTCAATCGTCGAGAAATTTTTCGTGCAATTAAATCCTAAGCGGCGAATTTTACGATCGAAAAGTAAGCGTTGAAAAATTAATTTTTCGCTGCTAAATTTTTGCGACCAAATTGAAATTAAATCGAAAATTCTATTTTGTGATAGTAAGTTTTATGCTCAATAAAGTTTGCATCTAAATTGTCTAATCAGTGCTTAAGTTTTTCGCTCAGAAGAATCCTAATTAGATTTCTCGATGGTAAATAATTTTTCAGTCAAAATCTTCTATCTTAGCGACTAAATCAGAATTTTATCGATCGAGAACTAATTCAATACAAACAGTATCTCAATTAAATCGGAATTCAATTAAGACTGTTTGCGATCGACAAAGTTCTTCGATGGCTTCAAACATTCAAAAGCCCAGTTTCATCCAACCTCAAATTTCAGTCGAAGATGCAGATTTTCCGATGATTCATTCTACCAGATTCACAAAGAATATCGAAACTATCTTAAGTGCAGGCATTAAACTCAGATAAAACTCAAAATCAAGCCTCAATCACTATAAAATAGTTACGGTTTTTCTCAGTTTTGAAGAACAGTCGAAAGTCTAAGCCTAAACATGCGAAAAACTTCAAATGCAGATGCTAACGAAGGTAAATCACACGCAGATGTCAGAATTACCTTAAACAGGCAGTTTGGTGTTGAAAATTGAAAGATTTTTGAGAATTTGAGCTGTCTGTGAAAGTTTTGCGCGAGAGAAATATTTTGCATTAGGGTTGCGTGAGAAAACGTTTTTCGACTGACAAAAAGTGAACTTTTATTAACTCGCTATAAATCAATGTTGGGTTTGCGATTGGACGTTTTGCGATTAAATGGATCAGGCCCACTACTATTTGCGCTCGAGAAACTTTTGATTCGAGAATTGCTCCTCAATTCAATTTTTTTCGATCGCAAATTATCGCGGCTGTTCAAAATTGTTCCCAACACTGTTTACGATCGAGAAACTTATGATCGTGAATTAAGTCTTTTATCTAGTTTCTCGAAAGTAAGCACTTCTAAAATTTTCAGATTGACCTCTATTTCAAATAAAATCACATTGTAAAGCCCCCCCTTAGAATTAAAATAAACGCAATTAACTCCCTGTATTTTCCGTGTAGTAACATCTTGATTCCTGGCAGAAATTAAAATCTGTACACTTAGAAAGAAGACGTTAGAAATAATGGAGTTAATCAGCAATTCTTTTAGGGATGAAATATTTGGTCTGTGACTAGCTCCTTTCCTTGTAGTGTTGACGTCTTGCTCCGTAATTTTGTTTGAAGGAATCTGAAACGCTTAGAGAAAAATGTCAAGAATATTTGGAGCTAATGCACGATTTTTATATTTGCTCCCACAAATAATGCGCAAGAATTGACTAAGTATGCAAGCATATGAAATCAATTCAAGTCGCGAGCATATAACACACAAATTTACTAATTAAGCACATATACATGGTCTCCGAAAACATGTACTTCTAATATTGTGTGAGGATAAGAGCAATGACAAATTTATCGCATTTAAACAATTCAGTACCAATGCAATCTAACATTGCATTTAGAATGTGCGATACTAAAACAGATTCGCATTTATTCAATTCAACTCATACGAAACATAACATTTCATGTCAAAATGTGAGAAATTTTCTTTCACATATATATATATATATATATTTTTATTTTTATTATTATTTTTTATATTTTATCAGAAATTTTTTCTATTTTTATTATTATTACTATTATTATAGTATGGGGTCAGATTATTTTGCTTCGATCAATCGTCACACCTAAAATTTTACGAGACATTTGAAAGAAGAAAATGCCGTCAAGTCATGTCGTCAAACTAAAGTCCAAAGTTCATAGACTGGTCCATTGCGACAACTCTCACTAGGTTCGCTCTTGCACTCAATTATTTCTAACTTGGATGTTTATATTTATATCACTCAAGTCAACACAATCAATTTTAAGTCAATTTACCTGTGATCGAGACATTTTTTAATCATTTCACCTGAGCGAGAGACCGTCAATTGGAATCAAAAGGGGTGTAAGGTTTTAGTTTGGCTAGGACTTAGAAGGGAAGGAATTTAGAGGAAAGTGAGCTTATCTCTTCGTCATCTTCCATTTCTACGTCCGTCTCCCTTTTTTTCGGCGTCTTTCTTCTTTTCAATCTTTTCACCCTCTTTTTCTTTTAAGAAATATCCCTTTTTATGTTATGCTCAAGCTGAAGCGCCACTTCTCCACGAGGCTATAGGAGATTATCGTAGGCAAAGTTATTCTTGTTGGTTCTAGGGCCGATACCGCGCTCCTCTTCTCTTAATCCCTAGAGAGGTTTCAGAGACTATCTTTTTGGAGAAGTTCACGGTTATGGAATTCGTACCCGAGGCTGCGCTCCTCTTCTCATTTCCCAATATAAGACTGGATTATCGTTGGAGAAGTTCACTTCGTGGTGCTCCTCTTCTAGCCGTTCTGACGAGCATACGAGATTATCATTGGAGAAGTTCACAGCAGGAACCATGCCACTTTCTTCAAGATAGTCGGAAGGCAGGTTCCTTTGGTCTGATTTTTGCGCGTTGAGCAATGCCTTCTTTTGTCATCATCCCCCTTTTCTTTGATTTTCTCCCCCTCCTTTCTCGTTTGTACAACCATCCGAAGAGTATGGAATTCGGTTGAAGGCTGGGAATGGATTTCAAAGGAAGAAAAGGACATCGGAGAAGGCTCAAAGTGGATGACTAAGGGCTAATGTGAGGGAAAAATTATTTGAGGCCGAGTGAGGAATATCACACATCAAAGTGGTTTCATTTTCCGTATGAAACCAAGTATCACTAGGTAAGACAAGTTATTGATGTGTGACTCACTCGAGAATTAGATCCAAAGAAAGAAAAAAGAACAAGGCTTGAATCCTCGCATATTTAAAGTGACTTTGTGTCTAGTGGAGCTACCTAATGACCTTTTAGACACAAGAATGCGACTTGGACTGACAAAATTAAGCAGTTAAATCGATCGCATGTTGGGGTGAAATTCTAAGTGACTTTAGATCACGCAAGATATATTTTTATCATACCCCTTTATATTATAGGTATATATATTGTATATTTTTTATTTTTATTTTTGATATCACGCAAGATAATGACAAATAAGCATGGAAATCACATAGAATAGAGCATGTGATAGCACAGAAGATCGGGTATCCCTTTGCAACAAATAAGCATGCGACTGTTGATTGTATCCCTTTGCAACTAGCCTTGCTTTGTTCCGGATCACCTCACCATCTTCATTTTTCTTGTTTTTGAATACCCATTTAGTTCCGACTATTGTTTTCCCATGTAGACGGGGTACCAAGGTCCACACTTGAAAACGTTCGAATTGGTTGATTTCCTCTTGCATCGCAATTATCCAATCCGGGTCTCGTAGTGCGTCTGCTACCTTAGTAGGCTCGTTTTGGCTCAGGAAGAAACTAAATAGACTGTGTTGACGATGTGTCCTCACTCCATCCGAAGGATCGCCAATTATCTGATCAACCGGGTGACCTCTAGTCCACTTGCGCTCATGAGGCAAGGCTGAAGTCGATGCGTCAGCCATCTGTGGGTCTAGATTTCCTATAGTCTCCGATTGATCATTTTGAGGAAGTTCCAATACTGCACTTGGATCGATCGTCTCTGATAATACTTCCTCGATGACCACTATAGGTTTTCGTTATTCTTTGGCATTCTGAATCGGGTGGGGCAGAGATGTGAGAAGAACTTGGTACGTCGGTATCGTAGGGTGGGGAATCCACTGTAGGTGTAGCACTGCATGACCAATATACTGGTTCGAAGAGAGAATCCAAATCATCCAATACAAGTCTCGTTGCTTTTTCTGACGTTGAATTCGGAGTTGTTGCCATCTTCTGTTGGTTTTGTGCCAACACACCAGTGATTACGAGTTTTGAGATGTTGTCTTCAGAAACCAACGGGTTAAGTACGGGTCCTGAACTGAGTTGTGCAGGAGCCATCTGGTTAGGCACGGGTCCTGGACTGAAGTGACCAGAAGCCATATCTGCCACTTCGTGGAAAGTGACATTATAGCTTTCCTTAATTGTTCGGTTGGACTTGATGTAACTCAGTATGCTTTTGATGTTGAAGAATACCCGACGAAAGTTGCTTCGAATACTTTAGGGTCGAACTTTGCATGTTGCTCTCTGTCGTTCGCCACAAAGCACTTGCACCCGAAGACTTTAAGGAATGAGATGTTGGGCACTCTATTGATCACAATCTCGTACGGAGTCATGTTGAACCGTTTGTGAACCACTGTCCTGTTTTGGGTAAAACAGGCGGTATTGACTGCTTCAGCCCATAGAAAGTGTGGAAGTCCTGAATGGATCAGCATTGTACGAGCTGCTTCCACTAGTGTTCGGTTTTTCCTTTCAACGACCCCATTTTGTTGAGGTGTTTTGGCGGTTGAAAATTGTTGACTTATTCCAAGTTTCTGATAAAACGCACTGAGGTGGTTGTTCTTGAACTCAGTGCCGTTGTCTGTTCAAATAACTTGAATAGTCTGTTGCAGCAGATTTTGAGTAGTGTTCACAAAGTTGATAATCAAGTCACCGGTCTCATCTTTGGTTCGGAGGAACTTTGTCCACGTGTAGCGAGAGTAGTCATCAACGATCACTAGCACATACTTTCTTCCATTGATACTCTGAGTCTACATCGGCCCACAGAGATCCATGTGTATGAGTTCTAATGGTCGAAAAGTAGACGCAATTTGCTTGACGTGATGAGATGCTCGCTTCATTTTTCCCAATTGACATGCCGAACACTGATGCTCCCTTTGTAGTAGTATAGTTGGAAGGCCGTGAACCAACTTTTTTGTAGAAAGACGTTGGAGAGCTTTCATATTCAGATGAAACAGTCGTTGATGCTATAGGCTGTTCCTCAGTAAATCAATCTGAGAGATGAGGCATACAGCTGTCGAGGGCCGCACGGACGTCAGGTTGATCGTGTAAAGATTGGATTTGCGAAGTCCTTGAAGGAGTTCTGTGTCCTGACTATCCAAAATTCTGCACCAGTCAGCATGAAAGACCACCTGAAACCCTTTGTCACAGAACTGGCCTATGCTGAACAAGTTATGGCGGAGGCCTTCGACATACGAGACATCCTTTATTGTCAGTTTCTCCAGAATGATATCTCCAAATCCAATAAGTGGAGCTGAGTCATTGTTTCCGAATCTGACTTTGCCGTTTGGTCGGTCTTTGTAGCTGCTCAGCAGCTCTTGATTACCAGTCATGTGTGTGGAGCAACAAGAGTCGAGGTACCACACATGATGGATCTCTTTTGACGAAGTGGATGCGTTGTCGTCGTCCGTACGATTAGATGTTTCGGCGTCCGATTCATTGTCGAGACGGGCCATGAGAGCTAGATTCTCTTCTTCATAACTCGACGTGCTCGAGCCATTGGTCCTGTTCGGCCATGAGAGCTCTCCAGCTTCCTTCTGTTTCGTCAATTGGAGCTTCCTGGAGTAGTAGTTGGCATCTATTTCTTTGGAAGAGTGCACTCTCTGGCGAATTGACCTGGTTTGCCACAATTGAAGCATTTGTTAGCCTCCTTAGGGTTCTTGACTTCGGAGCTCTTTGGTGCATGTTCTTTGTTTTTAGAGCTTGTAGTCCGAAGTCTGTTGGCTGAGGTTGAAGACTTCTTCTTGAAGTACTTCTTGCTCATCATTTGTCCTATGAGAGCTAACTGCTTTCCTAGAGCTTTCAAATTTGGCTCAACATCGGAGTCTGACTCTTCTTCCGACTCTGAATGTGAAGGAGGCCTAACGATCTTTTCCTTTCTTGATCTTGAGCTCCTCCTCTCCGAGACTAAGGCAACAGTGTCTTCGATCTGTTTGCCTTTCTGCTCTTTGGCAACCTCGCTGATATCATCCTCATGCTGTGCGAGATTGTCAAACACGGCATGGACATCCAACTCCCTCTAGATCTTTATTTTGTCGAATCTGAGTGGATATTTTCTTCCATTCCCCAGGCAGAGAAGATAGAAATTTGATGTTTGTCTCCATATTGGTCTTTGTGATTTCTATCTTCCTCATGTCGTTGAGAAGAGTGATGTATATTTGGTAGATCTCGTATAGATTCTCCTCCAGCTTTGCTTTGAAGGAGTCATAAGAAGTGAGAATGTTCGCCTTTTTGGCCTTTATGCCAACTTCCGTCCTCTGCATCATCCTATGCAGTTCATCCCACATATTTTTTTCCGATGAAAGGCTATCAATCTGTCTGTATATGTCATTGGGGATGCCCTGCATGAGGGTATTCATGGCTACTAGATCAGCCTTAGTTCGAGCCATTTCCTCTAGAGAGTATTCCCTAGGCTCCTTTAGTCGACTAGAAGGTGGAATTGGAGGAGTAGCTATTCAATCTCCGGGTACATGGACCCAGAATTGTGCCGGGTCCTCTTCAAGATACTGCAGTAGATTTTCAGCTTGATCTTTTAGAGCGATGAAATTTAGGAAGCGGCTTCTCCACACGGTATATTCGCCTCGTTGCAAAATCGGCGGACGGTTGTCATTTTCGGGCGAGTATGCATCCATTTTGTATTGTAGTCGAGTTGCTGAAGGATCTTCGTTAAGTGTTTTGTAGGTTTGAAGATGATATAATGGCTTCACAAGTGACAAAGTTCGTTAGTAGCGTTTGATTCGAAAAATTAGTTCGAGAATTATTTTCGATTCAATCTTTGAAGTTTGATTGAAAATAATTTCGTTGAAATAGAATATACTGTGTACTGTTCTCGTGCGAGAAAGTTTGTCAGCGAAATATTTTACGAGCGAAATAAATTGCTCAAAATCGTTTGGTCGATAAAAATTTCCTGATCGTGAATTTATTTCGATCGTAAAGAAACAGTACGTTAGTAAGTTTCTCGACAAGTCAAAATAAATATGTTGACTAGAAACGTTTTATCGCGTGTAAATGATTTTCGCCTGGTCAAACGTTAAAGGTGACCGAAAAAGTTTTTCGAGAGATAGTTTTTACGCATGCAAAGTCAAAATTGGTCTCTCACGAAAACGTTTTTCGCTGAATAAAGCTCCAGAAATGTTTCTAACTGAAATCGTTTCTAGTGATGACGATTCTAGAGCTGACTTCGTATTCTGACCGAGAAAAATTCTCGCGCCAAGTTTTTCGATCGAGAAACTAATCCGATCATAAACCTAGCGAGAAAAATTAGAACGATCGAGAAAAATTCACAGAATACGATTAACACGGATTCAAGCAAAAACAAGGAATTAGACAGTGAAATTTCAGGTAATTGCCCGCAATCAATCACTAACTACGCACGAACAAGCAATTAAACACGTTATGAAGCAAAATATGTCAAATTTGAGCAAAATCAGAATGTGTTCTTCATGTTCTTCGCAAACAGTAACTCACAGAATCGATTTAATCCTAAATCCGAAGTTCAAATAGCTTACGAATTTGATCGAAATCAACATTTAGCACTTAACCGAGCACAGAAACATCAAATTCAAGTCAATTAATCACAGAATTATGCTATTGGATCGAAAAAATTCGCGCCAAACTGTTCTTCGATGAACAGTATCCAGAAAATTATTTTCGATCCAATTCTAACAATTTTTGATTCAAAACAGAACGAATCTGCTCTAATACCAATTGTTAGGTCCTACGATTAACAACTCTAAGATCCTAGGCAAGAATTCAAAGTAATTCGACGATAATGATAATCACTAAGATTCGTTCGAAAAACTCATTTGAAGAACGAGAGACAGAATTCAAGTAGAGTGAGAAAGTTACTGTTGCTTCTCTCTCTAGAAATTGAATTGCAAGCCTTTCGGATCAATCTTCAAACTTTTTTCAGCACAATTTCTTTACATGTATATATACCAAACAAGCTCGGTATAAATATCAAACTAGTCCTAATCTAAGGACTACTACACAAAACGCCCCAAATTACAAGAACAACTAATAAAATCAAGCAGAATTAGAAATGGTATTCTACAGATAAATATTCCATCATTGAGCTGCCTGACTTGAAGTCCTTTGAAGAATTGCATCTCTCCATGTGGCTCATTTTGAGTTTACTCTTCATGAGATCTCCAAACTTCTTGCAAAGTCGTGTTGTTGAACCGAAAATGATGTCGTCGACGTAAACTTGAACGACCATCAGATCCTTGTCTTGCCATTTGATGAAGAGGGTCGTATCGATTGTTCCTCGAATAAATCCAGACATTACGAGGAACTCGCTCAAGACATCATACCAAGCACGTGGGGCTTGTTTTAGTCCATAGTGAGCTTTATCCAATCGATAGACGTGATCGGGATGTTCTTGATCAACGAAGCCATCTAGTTGAGCGACATAGACTTCGTCTTTAAGTACGCCATTGAGAAAGGCGGTTTTAACATCCATTTGATAGACCTTGAAGTCTTTATAAGCCGCGTAAGCCAAAAAGAGACGAATGGCTTCAATTCGGGCAACAGGAGCATACGTTTCGTCGTAGTCAATGCCTTCCTGTTGGTTGTATCCCTTGGCAACTAATCGTGCCTTGTTCCGGATCACTTCGTCATCTTCATTCTTCTTGTTCTTGAATACCCATTTTGTCCCCATGATAGTTTTCCCAAGCGGACGGGGTTATTTCCACACTTGAAGACGTTCGAATTGGTTGATTTCCTCTTGCATTGCAATTATCCAATCCGGGTCTCGTAGTGCGTCTGCTACTTTAGTAGGCTCGTTTTGACTTAAGAAGCAGCTAAAAAGACCATGTTGATGTCGTGTCCTTACTCCGCTCGAAGGATCGCCAATTATCTGATCAACCGGATGAGCTCTAGTCCACTTGCGCTCATGTGGCAAAGCTGAAGATGAAGCATCAGCCATTTGTGGGTCCGATTGTTCATTTGTGTGGGGAAGTTCCATATCTGCACTGGCAGGGAGCGACTCTGATGATTCTTCCTCAACACCCATGGTAGGTTCTTCAATGTGCTGTGGCAAATCTGAATCGGGTGAGGTAGGGACTGTTGAAGAACTTGGTACATAGGCCTCATCGGGTATAGTATTGACGGTGAGAGGCTCAAAGAGGGAATCCAAGTCTTCTAACACAAGTCTTAGCGCTTCATCTGGCGGTGATCGCTGAGTTGTTGCCATCTTCTGTTGGTTTTGTGCCAACACACCAGTGAATACGGGCTCTAAGATGTTGTCTTTAGAAGCCGACGGGTTAAGCACGGGTCCTTGAACTGGTTTGTTCAGAAGCCATCGGGTTTGGCACGGGTCATGAACTGAGGTGTGCAAGAGCCATCGCATTCACTTCGTGAAAAGTGACGTTATAGCTTTCCATGATCGTGCAGTTGGACTTGATGTATACTCGGTACGCTTTTGAGGTTGAAGAATACCCGACGAAAGTTGCTTCGAATGCTTTAGGGTCGAACTTTGCTAGTTGCTCTCTGTCGTTCGCCACAAAGCACTTGCACCCGAAGACTTTAAAGAATGATATGTTGGGTACTCTCTTATTAACAATCTCGTACGAAGTCTTGTTGAATCGTTTGTGAACCACCGTCCTGTTTTGTGTAAAACAGACGGTATTTACTGCTTCAGCCCAAAGAAAGTGTGGAAGGCTGGAGTGGATCAGCTTTGTACGAGCGGCTTCCACTAGGGTTCTGTTTTCCTTTCACCGACCCCATTTTGTTGAGGTGTTTTTGCGGCTGAGAATTGTTGACTAATTCCAAGTTTCTGATAAAATGCACTGAGGTATTTATTCTTGAACTCAGTGCCGTTGTCTGTTCGAATAACTTGAATAGTCTGTTGCAGCAGATTCTGAGTAGTGTTCACAAAGATGATAATCAATTCCCCTGTCTCATCTTTGGTTGGGAGGAACTTTGTCCAAGTATAGTGAGAGAAGTCATCGACGATAACTAGCACGTGTGCGCCATTGATACTCTGTGTCTGCATTGGCCCACAGAGGTCCATGTGGATTAGTTCCAATGGGCGAGAGGTAGATGCGATTTGCTTGAGATGATGAGACGCTCGCTTCATTTTTCCTAATTGACATGCCGAACATTGATGCTCCTTTTGTTGTAGTATAGTTGGAAGATCTTGAACCAACTTTTTCGTAGAAAGACGTTGGAGAGCTTTCATATTCAGATGAGACATTCATTGATGCCATAAGCTGTTCCTCTGTATGACAGTCTGAGAAATGAGGCATACAGCTGTCGAGGGCTGCACGGACGTCAGGTTGATCGCGTAAATATTCGATTTCCGAAGTCCATAGAGGAGTTTTGTGTCCTGACTATCCAAAATTCTGCACCGGTCAGCATGAAAGACCACTTGAAATCCTTTATCACAGAATTGGCCTATGCTGAACAAGTTATGGCGGAGGCCTTCGACCTAAGAGACATCTTTTATCGTTAGATTAGACAAGATAATATCCCCACATCCAAGAATGGGAGCTAAATCATTGTTTTCGAATATGACTTTGCCGTTTGGTCGGTCTTTGTAGTTGCTCAGCAGCTCGTGACTTCCAGTCATGTGTGCGGAGCAAACTGAGTCTAGATACCACACATGATGGATCTGCAAAAACATGTTAGAGAGCTTTAGGTACCCACTTAAGTATGGGTCCTCTCAGATTAGTAGATATAGTTTTCGGTTCAGATATGATTCCTAAATTTTTACTTGAGGGAGTTTTAATAACCCATTTCACTTTCGGAGAAGTGGGTTTGGATTTTGCCTCTTTAGGTGACTTGGCCTTTTCGGTTTTTCTCGTCCTAGGCGGAGATATAGGAACCCATTTGGGTTGAACCTTGCAGGGAAGGTTAATTTCAGCAAGTACAAATGCTTTGGTAGGTTTTACCGAGGAAAAGATCTTTTCTTTTGATAATCTCCTAAGGTGCTTTGGGGACTCAATCTTTACGGGATACCTTAGGTGAGAACAGGCATGTACAGCGCCATAAGCTTTCTTTATGGCTGGATCTTGTTTCTTACGGGTCTTCCTTGTGGCATTTGTTTCAGAATGATTATGTTTAGCTTTAGATGTAGAGCCAATTTCGAAATTAGTACTTCTAAGAATGGTAGGCTGTAGAGTACATGTAGAAGCAATTATTTGAAACGATGGCTCATTTATTTTTACGAGTGTCATTTATTTGTACAGAAGGAGTAACATCTTAGGCATACTCAAATCCACTAGCTCCTTCTTAAGACTAGACACTCTCGCCTTCGATTCTAGTGCTTGCCCTACGCGCCCTGTAGACGTGGGTAAATAGATTTAGGCTTAGCTATTTTAACAGAATTATTAATGCACTTTTGATCTTTCGAAGGTGATTTTTTGATTTTTCACGCTTACCATAATAGCCTGAGAGGTAGTTTGGGAGGATGAGGAAGTGTTAAGATTTTCCATCTCCTTTAAGAACTTTTTTTTCAGCTTCGAAATTCTCTCTTTCATTATCTAATTTTGCTTGAGAATTCCTCTATCTGTTTTATTATGGGAGGTATGTAAAGAGAATGGAAGTGGGATCACATCACGATGGACTTCGTTGTTGGCTTACCTAAAACCGTGAAAGGCCACGACGCTATATGGGTCATCGTTGATCTATTGACCAAGTCCGCTCATTTTCTGTCTATCAGTTCAACATTCTCAATGGAATGATAAGCGGAATTATATATTCAAGAAATAGTACGACTTCATGGTGTTCCAAACTCAATCATTTCCGATCGTGATTTAAGATTTCTTTCCAAATTCTGGATGAGTTTGCAGAAGGCCATGTGAACAAAGTTATTATTCAGTACTGCCTATCATCCTCAGACAGATGGGCAGTCTGAACGAACAATCCAGACGTTGGAAGATATGCTAAGAGCCTGCGTGCTCGACTTTAAAGGAAATTGGAGCCGATACCTTCCTCTGATCGAATTTTCATATAACAACAGCTTCCATGCAACAATCGGAATGGCTCTATATGAAGCTCTATACGGACGCAAATGCAGATCTCCAATCCATTGGGATAAAGTTGGAGAACAAGCGATACAAGGGCCCGATCTAGTGCAAGAAATGACAGAAGCAATATCAAAGGTGCGGGAACGGATGAAGACAGCCCAAAGCAGACAGAAAAGCTACACAGACCAAAAGCGTAGACCGTTGGAATTCCAAGTAGATGACTTCGTATTTTTTAAGGTGTCTCCCATGAAAGACGTGAGAAGATTCGGGAAGAAAGGCAAGTTGAGCCCACGATATATAGGACCATTTTGAGTCCTCAGGAAAGTGGATGAAGTAGCATACCAACTCGAATTACCCGCTTCATTAGCTCAAGTACATGATGTCATTCATGTATCGACGTTACGAAAATACGTCGCAGACTCAAGCCATGTGCTGAACACTGAGAATCTTCATCAACAACTCAAGCCAGATCTAAGTTACGAGGAAACGGAATAAGGAGATTCCGTTAGTCAAAGTGTTATGGCAAAATCAATCCACGGAAGAAGCTAAGTGGGAATGGGAAGATGATATAAGAAGCCGCTACCCTGAGTTATTTCTCCCCACCTGATTTCAGGGGCGAAATCCCTTTTAAGGGGGGAAGATGTAATACCCGAATCCCGTAAGTAAGTCGGCCAATAAATAAGCATACATATTATATGACCTACGTGACTGCATGAGACATGTTTTGTAACTTTTATGTGCCTAACTGATTTCATGCTATACGTTAACATGACATGTACGGATGGGAATGTAGACTTTGAATTTAGGTTAGTTATTAATTTAGGGTTTCTAGTACATGGCATGCTAACCTAGCAGATTTTAAACATAGGGTTTTGTAAGGTTTGAACCCTTAGTGATAGAGTAAACGATTTTAATATTAAAATAGGCACACTAACTTGGGTATGGAGAGGTTTTCGAAAACTAAGATTTAGAATAATGGTAGTTTATTACTTTAACATTTAGGAAATGATTGTAAGACTAAAATTGTTACTTAAGAAATTTAGATAGGTGGGTGCGATTTATTAACAATATTATGGGGCTTATTATTTAAGGAATGAGGACATAGAGATAGCTTGATAACTTAGCAAGGAGGGAAATAGTTTAAATTAATATTATAATGATTGTTACCAAGGAATTTGATAAGTATGTAAAAAGTAGAAAGCAATGTCACTTAGCTTAAATAACACGCAAGTATGATAAAAATATAACATACTTATCTTAGTTCATTAGGAAGAAACTAACAGATTTTCATTCGACAAGTCACAAACTAAACTCTAAAAAAAACTCAGAACTAGAAGGAATTAAAAATCGAAGAAAAGAACGAGACTTGAGCTAATTTGGAAAGGTATGAACTGTTATTTTTTATTTTAATCTGTTTCATTCGTATATTACTAAGCATAGGAGAGTGTTAGAATAACAATTTGGTTAATACTAGGGTAACTCCAAATACCGAAAGATTTATAGCTATGAAACCCTAAAAAATTTCAACTGTCCTTGAAGGAAATTAAATTTGATCGATGGTTCAGATGATTTTGTACAAAAGAAGGTTTTTCATGTGATTTGATTTCTTCAAACTGTAAAGCTCGAAGCCATATTAAGTTTTATAGATACGATTTCGAGGTCCAGAAATGAGAATAGAAGAAAGTCGAACCAAAATTCAAAATGGAATTTCGAGGTAGAAGCTCGAAATCCATTTTAAAAGATCGACCTTGAAACTTCGTGCATCATCTCGAAATCATAGTGTTTAATGTCGAGATCTTTGCGTATTACTTAAATGCCGGTCTTTGCATGCACAATGTCGAGATCTCTATTGGAACTAATTTCGAACTAAGTATGAGATCTTGAGATTAAACTCGAGACCCATATCTAAATATACTTCAAAATCATATATTATTTAACATCTCGAAGTCTAGTATGATCTAGTATCGAGATCTTATAAGTTATATTGAAATCTAAGTTGGTATCGACATCTTGGTATATAATTTTGAAGACACATATGTCGAAATCCTTGCATGTCATATGTCGAGATTTATACCTTTCGTAAACTCGAGATTCATAAATCGCATTACAAGCTCGAGATCTATTTAACCCAAGTATGTCGAGATCTTTTAGTCCCTAGTAGCATGAATATCGAGATCCATTTGTAGATACATGTCGAGATCATGGTTCATGCCAAGATTTATATCAATAGTATTTCTCAGTTTAGGTTAAAGTTCTGAATTTTAGGGTTTCGAAATTTATTGAAGTCAAAACTAGGATTTTCTAAATTAAGCCATTTCAGTGAAAATGTAATTAGACTAACAAACCCTAATTATATATGTTTCTATACTTAGGGTTTGAAAGCGACTTACCGATTAGCTAGTAGCTAAGGATACCAGGTAAGTGGAAGTCACCACTACAACACATAACTGTATGTGCATGAAATTATGCGTTATGTGTTTCTATGACTTTACGTGAATTTATGTGACTTCCTACTTGAATTAGTTGTGTTACATGACACATATGAATTATTTATAATATATGATGGCATGACACGCATATTCATGACATGAGCATATGCACGCATGTTTAGTACAAAAGGCATGATATGAGAGCGTGCATAATATACGATCGCCTGAAAGCGATAAATATTCGCCGATATGGGCGTCTGATATCGACTCACAGTTGAGTCACGGCTCTTCTATGCTACCATGGTGACGTCGCATGGCGCTACCGTCAAGACATGACATGTACAAGGCAAGACATGATTTTAGGGCTAATGCCCTCATGGCGGATCGTGAAACCTGGAGGGTGCGAGTTGAGGGAGTAAGAGACACCGAGGGTACCTGATAAACGCATTGAAATGCGTTTATCGTAGTATTTATTCGGAGTACAATAGAGCTTTAGCGATTAAATTATGCATTTATTCGATATATTTACACTTGGTTTATTGTTGAAGGAGCTTAGGACGAGTCTCGGGCGAAAAGGAGCGAAAACGAGGCAAAACGGCGCGAAAAGGGCAACACTGTCCTCGGTCACGGCCAGACGCATCACGCGTCACGGCCGTGACGAGAGACAGCGCGCGAAGAGTGGGACGGACGATGGTCACGCCCGTGACGTGCAATGCACGTGGCCGTGACCAAGGACAGAGGGTATGACGGACGATGGTCACGGCCGTGACGTGCAATGCACGTGGCCGTGACCGAAGGCAGAGAAGCCGACTGATGATGGTCACGGCCGTGACCGGCAACGCACTTGGCCGTGACCTTGGGCAGAAAAGGCGAGACGCGGGCGACGTTGGTCACGGCCGTGACGGCCCATGTCCCGGGCCGTGACCGACACTGGAATCAGTATAAAAAGCCCAAATCCGAAAAAGACACAACTTACCAGAGATCAAATCCAAATCATCTAGGGACGAATTTAGGGCGAAAAGAACAAGGAATTACATCCCGGAGCGCAAGAGACGGAGCAACGACGCAATCACGCCCAATTGATCAGAGAACGAAGATTTATCAAGCAAGCATCGATAATTCGCCAGTATTCAAGATCATGAGTCCTCCTTCTCTGTTCTCTAATTTCCTCATTCTCTCGTCTATTATGCGTAGCTAAATCCCGTTTGTGTTAGATGATAGGATTAGTCGTACTTAAGACGTATATTATCGTGACTTTGTGTTTTGACTATTTATCGTTCTATGAATATGTTTCGTCGCTTTAATATGTCTATGTATTAAAGTGATCGTGTGGAAAAACGTTTAGGGCGACAGCTAAACAACGTTTAGGCCGTTCATAGAAGATAGGATTCGAGTATAGGGCGAAAGCAAATACTCGATCCTCGCCGTTAGTAATTATTGAACTTTAGATCCCCGCGAGCGTTTAGGGCGACAGCAAATTCGCGAGCGGGTAGGAAATTACTGCGATTTAGTCAAGATCACGTAGGAATGATTTTATTGTCTTAGTCGATAACACCTAGCGGGATTCGAATCCCGAGCATATCTTTATTATCTGAAGCTTCGTATCAGTTTTAAGCGTGTTATTTGAATCTCTTGTTGATTTAGGAGCGATCTGTTAGGTTAAGTCGTCAAACAATTTGCGTATTTTATTTAGGCTAAATATCGAGTCGATAGGTCATTACTAGTACTTGATTTATTCCTTGTGTTCGATACTCGTTTACTAACGTTGCTGCACTACAAACGATAGGTCCACTGCCTATCGCACGTTGGTGATAGTAATTAGGTAATCGTTTTAATTATTACTTGTCGCACTTTTCATTCGCACACCACGTGTCGATCAAGTTTTTGGCGCCGTTTTCGGGGAACAAATTGATATTAGGAACACCGTAGTTCGGTACTTTAGCCACTGTGATTTCGACGTTTTCTTTGCTTTTACTGTTTGCGTTATCTGTGTTATTTGCATTAGTTGTTTTCCTGCGTCGTTATTGATTTCGTATTTTTATTCGTCGTATTTGTTTACTTTTCGCTAATCTTTATTTCTCACTCATTGAAGGTACGATTCAACGGTGAATGACCCGAAGCCATCCATCGGGCCCCATTGTTGAAGCCGACCCGGATTTCGAACGAAAGTTGCGAAGGAAGCTTAAGTACGATACCGAAGAAGTATCCACTAGCTCTCAGGACCACTTAGTTAGCTATTCAGAGGATAGTTCGCAGGAATCCATCCAAAATTCACGTGTAGAGGCAGCCGTAGATAGTCCCTACACAGAAGTAGACATGGCGGACCACCGAGTGCCCGTCCATAACATTCTCGAGGAGGAACCATCACTTCAGGACCTCCTCAAGAATGCCGTGCTAGGCGGTACGGAATCGGCAATAGTCATCCCGCCAATCGAGAACAACAACTTTGAACTGAAGCACTCTTGGCTTCAGATGATCTTTCAGACGGCCCAGTTTGAGGGCAACCCAGATGACGACCCTTACTCCCATCTGAAGGCGTTTCTAACGGTGACCGACACTATCAAGATCAACGGTGTCCCAGGCGATGCAATCAAATTGATGCTGTTTCCGTTCTCGCTCAAGTTCAGAGCGAGAGACTGGTTGGATATGTTGCCGTCCAGATCGATCACTACCTGGGAGGAGATGCGAGCCGCCTTCATCAACCACTACTTCCCACTCACAAAGGTATTAAGATTGAAGACGGAGATTCTCTGTTCCACCAGAAGGACTCCAAAAACTTGTATGAGGTGTGGGAGCGTTACAAGGCGCTACTGAAGAGGTGCCCACAGCACGGGATGTCGAAGGCACCCCAGATCAACCGATTCCACGAGGGTCTCAATGATCAGACGGTCCATATGTTAGACGGAGCCACAGGATGAGGGCTCGTGAAGCTCAACGCCACCGACGCGTGGAATTTGATTGAGGACTACTCGAGGAACAGTTTCATGAGGGGCAATACCAGGATGAAGATGACAGGCGTCTTTGGAGTGAGCGAGGAGACGGCCACTAACGCTAAGATCGAGGCGCTCCAGCAACAACTCGCCTCGACGAACTCTCAGCTGCAGACGGTGATTGGTGCATTGCTTCCCAAGTCCGGGCAGACTCAGCCCGTGAACGCCGTGACCACCACCACACCGACACAGCACACGCCTTACGTACCATTATGCGGGATTTGCGGCGCAGCCCACGAGACCTCAGATTGCCAACTTGGGCAGCCGCTGGAACACGTAGATTATATGGGAAATTACCAAGGCGGCCAGCGAAGTTTCCAGCCCCGGGCACATCCGAACCTGGCGTACGTGAATCAAAACCATCAGAGCCAAGGACCAGCAGGATTTCATCCCGGACCTTCCGGATTCCAGAACGGGCCACCACGACAGTACCAGAACGCGCCCGCGGGAGGATCCGACGACATGAGGGAGATGAAGGACATGATGAAGACACTCCTCACGAATTTCAGCAGCACCACCGCAGCCCACGAGAGCCGTATGATGAAGATGGAGGAGTATATGGAGGCGAACGACTTGCGTGCTCAAAACACAGATGCCTCGCTCAAAAAGATGGAGCAGCAAATGGGCCAGATGGCGAAGCAGTTGGCCGGGCGTACCCAGGGATCGCTCCCAAGCTACACCGAGCCGAATCCTAAGGAATACTGCAAGGCGGTGACGCTGAGGAATGGGCGAGAATTGCAAGAAGTGGCCGCCAAAAAGAAGGCCAAGGAGAATGCCAACTTTGAGAGCCACGACGAGCCCGAAGTTGAGGAGATCAGGGGCGACGATGTCGAGAAGGCCGACGCTGAGAAGGAAAAGGTCGAGCCCGAGAAGGAAAGGTGCCGGAGATCCAGCGGCCACCAGTGAAGCCATACCAGCCGAAGATCTCATACCCGGCTCGACTGAAGAAGGACAAGAACGAGGTTCAGTTTGGTAAATTTATGGGTATGTGTAAAGAGTTGCATATTAACTTACCTTTTGTTGAAGCTATTACGCAGATGCCCAGCTTCTCCAACTTCTTGAAGGACCTGTTGACGAACAGAAGGAAGCTCGAACACGTCTCCACCGTCTGCCTACGAGGAGAGTGTTCGACAATTCTCCAAAGCAAGATACCTAAGAAGCTCAAGGATCGAGGGAGTTTTACTATTCCCTGTCTTATAGGAGATTTAGTGATTGAGCGTGCGTTAGCAGACCTAGGCGCTAGTATTAATCTTATGCCGTATTCTATGTTCAAGCATTTAGGATTAGGTGAGCCACGACCCACTAGAATGAGTCTCCAACTAGCTGATAGGTGCTGATAGATCGTTGAAGTATCCTCGAGGTGTTATCGAGGATGTCTTAGTTAAAGTTGATAAGTTTGTGATTCCCGCAGATTTCATTATTTTAGATATGGAGGAAGACGAGAATGTTCCCTTGATTTTAGGTAGACCGTTCCTAGCGACGGGGGAGACCATGTTAGACGTTAGGAATGGGACTTTGACCCTGACAGTAGACGGCGAGAAAGTTACTTTTAATATGGCCGACTCGATGAAAAAAAGCAGCGAGCAAGATGATAAGTGTTACTTTTTGGACGTATTTGACCACGACTTTCTCTTTTCCGTGCAAGGTCTGTCACAGGTCGACGATCACGACATGCATACACTTATGGCGATCGATGAGTGTGGGGAAGAGGTCGACGAGCCGATCATAGCTATCGACGAGAGCAGCGAAGAGGACAAGGAAAAGAGCTCGGTCGAGGAGCCACCAGTCCTGGAATTGAAGCCGCTGCCCGACCACCTCGAGTACGCGTTTCTGGGCAACAATGGAGGGCTGCCGGTCATCATCTCGTCGAACCTCGACGACGGACAGAAGGGCCAACTCTTAGATGTGTTGAAGGCGCACAAGAAGGCGTTGGCGTGGAAGATATCCGACATAAGGGGTATCAACCCGAGCTACTGCACGCAGAAGATCCTCATGGAGGACGATTTCAAGCCGGTCGCTCAACGCCAAAGGCGGCTCAACCACAACATGAAGGACGTGGTAAAGAAGGAGGTGATCAAATTGCTAGACGCGGGGATGATCTATCCCATTTCAGACAGCGCATGGGTCAGCCCAGTCCAAGTCGTACCAAAGAAAGGAGGCATGACGGTCGTCACCAACGATAAGAACGAACTGGTCCCGACGAGGACCGTTATCGGATGGCGCGTCTGCATCGACTACAAGAAGTTGAACGATGCCACGCGAAAGGATCATTTCCCTTTACCATTTATTGATCAAATGCTAGAAAAGTTAGCGGGCCACTCATTTTACTGTTTTCTTGATGGCTTGTCAGGTTATTTACAGATCCCCATAGTACCCGAGGGCCAAGAAAAGACGACGTTCACTTGCCCGTTCGGGACGTTCGCATCCAGCCACCTTCCAGCGATGTATGACGGCCATATTCGACGAATTGGTAGGTGAGGTAATGGAGGTATTTATGGACGATTTTTCTGTTTTCGGGTCGTCGTTTGAAGCATGCTTGTCAAATCTGAAACTCGTACTCGCACGATGCGAGGAAACGAACTTGGCACTTAATTGGGAAAAGTGCCACTTCATGGTTCGAGAGGGTATAGTCCTCGGTCACAAGATCTCCTCTAAAGGAATCGAAGTTGACCGGGCCAAGTTAGAAACTATAGAGAAATTGCCTGTTCCCTCGAACGTGAAGTCGATTAGAAGCTTCCTAGGACATGCGGGATTTTATCGTAGGTTTATCAAAGATTTTTCTAAGATTGCACGTCCCGTGTCTAGATTGTTAGAGAAAGATGCCCCGTTTGGTTTTAATGAAGAATGTCTGCATGCTTTCAATTTACTTAAGGAAAGACTTATCGCCGCACCTATTATGGTAGCCCCTGATTGGGGGCTGCCCTTTGAACTAATGTGTGATGCTAGTGACTATGCAGTTGGGGCTGTGCTAGGGCAACGTAAGGAAAACCATTTCAGGCCGATATACTACGCGAGTAAGACGCTAGACGCAGCCCAAGCCAATTACACGACCACCGAAAAAAAGTTGCTGGCAGTCGTGTTTGCGTTCGACAAGTTCAGGTCATATCTGATCCTTTCCAAAGTTATTGTTTTCACTGACCACTCTGCTCTTAAGTATCTCTTAGCAAAGTCGGATGCCAAGCCCCGGCTGATCAGGTGGATCTTACTCTTACAAGAGTTCGACATCGAGATCATCGAGATCCGTGATAAGAAGGGTGCAGAGAACCTGGCAGCGGATCACCTCTCTCGACTAGAGGAGTCCGAGATCTATAATAAGGATGATAAGGCGATACATGACCGGTTCCCAGACGAGCATCTGTATTCGATCCAGGTGGTAAGCCATGATACTCCCTGGTTTGCAGATTACGCTAACTATCTTGTTGCGAGGGTTCTGCCGAAAGAGTACACCAGTCAGCAAAAGAAGAAATTCTTTTCTGAATTAAGGTACTACTTTTGGGAAGACCCGTATCTTTTCAGGCGATGTGCAGATCAGGTGATCCGACGATGCGTGGCCGCTCCAGAAACGACGCAGATCCTTAGGCACTGCCACAATGGACCGACCGGAGGGCACTACGCAGCCAACAGAACCGCCCAGAAGGTGTTGGAAAGCGGGTTCTATTGGCCCACGATTTTCAAGGACGCCCAAAGGTACGTTGACACTTGTGATCAGTGTCAGCGCGCAGGTAATCTCTCCAAACGCGACGAAATGCCTCAGAATTTCATCTTGGTATGCGAGATATTCGATGTGTGGGGTATAGATTTTATGGGTCCATTTCCTAGCTCATAGAATAATAAGTACATCCTAGTTGCCGTCGGTTATGTGTCTAAGTGGGCCGAGGCGCAAGCCTTACCCACAAACGATGCTAGGGTAGTCGTTAGATTTTTGCGAGCATTATTTTCACGTTTTGGGGCACCTAGATGCATTATTAGTGATAGAGGCACTCACTTTTGTAACACCCAGTTTGCACGCACTTTAGAATGTTACGGTGTTAGACATAGCCTATCCACCCCGTACCATCCCCAAGCTAGTGGTCAAGTCGAAGTAGTGAATCGCGAGTTGAAACGCATTCTAGAGAAGACCATAGAGGGAAATCGTAGGGAGTGGGCGAACAAGTTGAATGATGCACTTTGGGCATATAGGACCGCATATAAGACCCCCATAGGTACTACACCATATAGATTACTCTATGGAAAAGCGTGTCATCTTCCCGTAGAAATAGAGTATAAGGTATATTGGGCCATTAAGTCCTTGTATCTTGATTTGAGGAACGCCGGCGGAAAGCGGCAACTCCAAATCAATGAATTAGACGAGTGGCGTTTATCGGCTTACGATAACGCTCGCATGTATAAGGAACGCTCTAAAGCCTATCATGATAAAAGATTCGACAAAGGCGAGAGTTTCAGGAAGGGGACCAAGTCCTTCTTTTTAACTCTCGACTTAGGCTTTTTCCTGGCAAGCTTAGATCACGCTGGTCAGGACCGTTCACTGTTACCCGTGGTTTTCCTTATGGTACTGTTGAGATTTCAGGTATGGAGCAAGGTACTTTAAGGTGAACGGCCATGGTTGAAGCAGTATCTCGCTGGCGAGGAAGACGCGACCGAGAGGGAAGTGTTGTACCTGGACTTCCAGACGTGAACGAACGAAACGACGTCCGGCTAAAGACGGTAAAGTAAGCGCTTCTTGGGAGGCAACCCAGGTATTTTCATTTAATTAAAAAAAATAAAACGGTGCGTCACGGCCAACTGCTTAAGCAGTCACGGCCGTGACGTATTAACGAGGCACTCTCTGCCTCGTGTCACGGCCGGACGCCTAAGCGGTCACGGCCGTGACATACCCCAGCGGCGTCCACTGCCCTGAGTCACGGCCAACGCCATAGGACGTCAGGGCCGTGACGAGCTATTTAAAAAATAATAATAATAATAATAATAATAATAATAATAATAATAATAATAATAATAATAATAATAATAATAATAAATAATAATAATAATAAATGAAGTCTCGATCTCGTCACGGCTCGTGACATAGACGTCACGGCCGTGACGGGCAGCACAAAAGGACGCTGCCAAAGGTCACGGCCAAGACCAATATAGGTCACGGCCGTGACCTAGGCGATTTCATGTTATAAAAAAAAAAATTTTCTTTCTTCCCCATTTCTTCCTCTCTCTTTCTCCCCTCTCGTTCCGCCACTTCCTTCACACCACCCACCATCCACAAATCATCACCGAACGCCGCCGTCGTCGTCCCAATTCGGCGAATCATCAACACAAACCCCACCCCCTTCAATTTCTTTAAAAATCCAAGGTATGACAACTTCATTGCCCTAATTCGTTCTAATTTTGAAATTCTCGTCGAAATTGTTGATCTTTGGTGTTGACATGCTTCTATTTGCTTGTTACATGATATCATTGCTATGGGCATGCTTAATTCGTTGCTCTGAATCGCAATTGTTCGAATCTTTGACGAACCCTAATTTTCGAAATTGGGGATTTTATTTTTGAAATCGGGTCTCAATTGTGTTTCTCTTGCCCCGTTCTTGATAGCTACATGCTAGGAATGCTTTGGGTGAGCCTAATTACGTACATTTGATGTTAATTTTCGAAATTCTTACGAAGAACCCTAATTCCATTTAAATTAGGGCTTTTCGAATTTTGCCCTTATCTGTGTTAAATTTGCCATCTCATGATTAGATACATGCTATGAATGCTGTGGGGCATGCTTAATTACGTGAATATGTGGTTGAATTGCGAGACTTTACGATGAACCCTAATTCTCTAATTTGGGGATTTTCGAAATTGGGTATAATTTGGCGTTTTTGGTATTCTTTTATGATGATATATGTCTTGGGAGTGCTTAATTTATTTACTTGATTCATTAATTTTGCGTATTCGTTTTGGATACGTTGCATCTTCATCTGTACGCTATCTATTCGATAAAATGCCACCTTGAGTTTCCATGAGTTATTGCATATGCAAGTTACTACCTCGTCACTATTTTGGTCGAGTCACGCTGCTTCGAATATAATTGCTACACTACCCTTGAACTCACATTTTCCCTTTCAGGTGCTATGGGTAAAAGTCGATCCTCAGCCTCACGTGACCCCGCCTCGCGTTCGCCCGTTCGTCAAAGGCGACGCGGGCCCCCGCCGACAATGCTAGAAGCCATGGGCCAGTTCACTGACGAGACCGAGGCGGCACGATACACCCGGTTGAAGGGAATGGAGTTCATAGCCATGGACCAGATCGATCACGAGACACTGGCGAAGTACCACATCCACCAGTAGGTCGCCCAGTACTTCTCACTCAGCGGATGGAACACCTTCCTGGCCATCGACGAACCAGCATACTAGGAACTCACCTTGGAGTTCCTTGCCATGTTCTCCTTCGACGAATACGGCGACCACACAATCCACTTCCGCGCGTTCAACGAAGAGCATATAGTACGGGCCGACAATGTGTGCCATGCCCTTGGAGTCCCAGAGCCCCCACACCGGACCTTCGCGACCTTCTTCGATACACCGGGCGGACAACGGGGGTGCTGGGCTGAAATCGCTCGACCTGGCGAGCCGGCATACAGCGCGAAGACGTCGAAGGCATCTGCGCTGAGGAGCCCAGGACTACGCTATATTCACCGCCTCCTGACGACCTCGCTTACACCGAGGGGTGACTCACACAGAGCAGTCACCCTCCGCGATCTGTATTACCTGACCCATTTGTTGCGAGGCGAACGGATCAATTAAGGGATGGCGGTGTCCCACGCCTTCAGTGCTCAGGCGGAAAGCATGACCCCACGGCAAGATCGCCGTCGGCCAACTGATAACCAAGGTGATCAAAGGATTACGCTACTGGCCGGCGAATGCACCCGAGATGGAGGTCGTAGGCGGGCGTCACCCAGTGAACGAGGAGGCGCTGGTGAGGATGAAGATGCTCGTGAAGGCGCCCACCTGGACTCGCGCCAACAAGGTGTATATCTGGCACGAGATGTATCGCGGCCAGACCGACCAAGGAGCCATCCCCGACGACCAGCTCTACCTCGACGGCCCACACCCAGTGGAGACGGACACGACGACTGCAGGGCCCTCATTTTCCTCTGGCTACCATCAGGGCGAATCATCCGGCGTCGCCCCGTATGCTTCAACGGCGAAGCACTGCGCTAGGACATGATGCGCATGAACGCTGACTCGCTACAGAGGGACGACGAGCTCCGGCGATACAACGAAGAGACTCGGCGCCGACAGGAAGAGTACGAGCGCCAGAACGAGGAAGCCCACCGCCGTTACGATGCAGAGCTGGAGCGCTACAACCATGCCCTTCAAGCCATGGACACGGCGCTCAAGTATTCCCAGCAGTCGATGGCTTTTCTGCGCCCGAGGCCACCATCACCACCGCCACCGCCGCCACCTTAGGGATTTCTTCTTTATCATTTATGACATTGCGTTTGCTTGCGTAGTCACGTGTGTTTCTTTATGACATTGCGCTTATAACTATGTTTCTAGTTAATCTTATGACTACTCTTTTCGTGTCTACTGCTCTCTAGCTAGCGCCAGGATACGCCTAATGGATTACAACACGACATTCACGCGCATAATAAACAACTACGACACGACCACGTAAGGGGAGTCCCGTTCTTTTAAACTCTTTTTCCTTCCCTTTTATCATTTTTTTACGTTGAGGACAACGTCTGACTTAAGTGTTGGGAGGGGAATTTAGTTTTAGAACTTGCGTGAAAATTTTTAAATTTTTATGACGTGTCCGTGAGTCGTTGAGTTCGTTAGAAAGGCATGAATTACTGAATCAGGCATGATTGTTTGCACTTATCTCGAGTTGGTCTGCATTCTATGAAATTCTGTGAGCAATTAGGACATGCATGACTGATTGAATCTTATCTGCCTGAATAGATATAGCACTGTTTTGAGAGATCCGTACACATAACCCTGTTTCGTGTGAGAGTTTGAGCCTGACGAGCTTACGCTCATTTTTCTTGGTTGTGTGGCGTGCCTGGTCTATATCTCTCTAGAACTTGCCTGTCTGATGCGTGTTGAAACTGTTTTGGTGTGCGATTGTGAAAATGATGAGGGCATTAGGAATCAAGTCCAGGGCCAAAAATTTTCTTAACCATGACGAACCCCATTAGTTGGCCACGTTGAGCCTGAGCCTATTTGTTGCGTACCTCGTATGTTATAGAAGCCACTGACCCGAATAAACCTCCAGAGATTTTATGAGCCTGAGTTGATTAGAATAAAGCAGAAGTCGAACTTGAAAGTTACTGTTCCAGTATTTGATTTGATGTTCTTCTCTGCTATTCGTGAAATGACTCGTCCCTTACTCGACCGTTTTCTGAAATGACCCGATCCCTTGCATAAGCCTGCCCATAACCCTTTGGCAAGATATAGGTCTCGGTAATAAGTATCCCTAGGTACACGGCATTCGCTGTGACGATGTATTCTTTGCGACAAAAGCCGAACCTTGATGTTTTTAGGGAATAAGGGCAGTGCACAAAAGTAGAGCGTAACCAAGGTGAAAGGGCAGAAAATGAAAGGAAACTGAGTTGAGAGGGTCGAGCAGAAAGTCTAGGATTTCGGAGCGAGAATGTCGAGTCTTATGTAGGGACGTGTGACTGTCTGTTTGATCATGCTGTATTCTTGGATAATTTTCGATCACGTATCCTAGCTCTAAGATTAAGTGTTCATTATTTATGCATGCCGCTTCATGATTTTTCGACCCGTTTTCCCCAAAAAGACCCTCAGATTTATACTTGCCCTTTGAATAGTAGAGATGCGATTAACTTGCAAGTTTATGGTAGGGGTTGGACTAGTGCACGAATTGAGCAACTCATCATATGCTAGCCTATACACTTGAGTGAATTGAGTGAACCCTTGTGAGGTATGAGTCTCGATTAGCAGTGCGAATGAAAAAAATTCAGGTCGAGAAGTGCAAGTCATTAGTGTAATATCCGTGGTTGTTTGCTTGATTTCTTTTGTGCTTTCTAGCTCTGACGATAAATTGCGAACAATCGTGCCGTTATCCTAGTTTGATGCCTTACATGATTCCTAATTTACTTGAGGACAAGCAAATGCTTAAGTGTGGGGAGGTTTGATAAACGCATTGAAATGCGTTTATCGTAGTATTTATTCGGGGTACAATAGAGCTTTAGCAATTAAATTATGCATTTATTCGATATATTTACACTTGTTTTATTGTTGAAGGAGCTTAGGACGAGTCTCGGGCGAAAAGGAGCGAAAACGAGGCAAAACGGCGCGAAAAGGGCAACACTGCCCTCGGTCACGGCCAGAAGCATCACGCGTCACGGCCGTGAGGAGGGACAGCGCGCGATAGAGAGTGGGACGGACGATGGTCACGGCCGTGACGTGCAATGCACGTGGCCGTGACCAAGGACAGAGAGTATGACGGACGATGGTCACGGCCGTGACGTGCAATGCATGTGGCCGTGACCGAAGGCAGAGAAGCCGACTGATGATGGTCACGGCCGTGACCGGCAACGCACTTGGCCGTAACCTTGGGCAGAAAAGGCGAGACGCGGGTGACGTTGGTCACGGCCGTGACGGCCCATGTCCCAGGCCGTGACCGACACGGGAATCAGTATAAAAAGCCCAAATACGACCCCGAAAAAGACACAACTTACCAGAGATCAAATCCAAATCATCTAGGGACGAATTTAGGGCGAAAAGACAATGAATTACATCCCGGAACGCAAGAGACGGAGCAACGACGCAATCACGCCGAATTGATCAGAGAACGAAGATTTATCAAGCAAGCATCGATAATTCGCCAGTATTTAAGATCATGAGTCTTCCTTCTCTGTTCTCTAATTCCCTCGTTCTCTCGTCTATTATGCGTAGCTAAATCCCGTTTGTGTTTGAGATTAGATGAACGCTAGGATTAGTCGTACTTAAGACGTATATTATCGTGACTTTGTGTTTTTTGACTATTTATCGTTATATGAATATGTTTCGTCGCTTTAATATGTCTATGTATTAAAGTGATCATGTGGAAAAACATTTAGGGCGACAGCTAAACAACGTTTAGGCCGTTCATAGAAGATAGGATTCGAGTATAGGGCGAAAGCAAATACTCGATCCTCGCCGTTAGTAATTATTGAACTTTAGATCCCCGCGAGCGTTTAGGGCAACAGCAAATTCGCGAGCGGGTAGGAAATTACTGCGATTTAGTCAAGATCATGTAGGAACGATTTTATTGTCTTAGTCGATAACACCTAGCGGGATTCGAATCCCGAGCACATCTTTATAGCTTCGTATCAGTTTTAAGCGTGTTATTTGAATCTCTAGTTGATTTAGGAGCGATCTGTTAAAGTCGTCAAACAATTTACGTATTTTATTTAGGCTAAATATCGAGTCGATAGGTCATTACTAGTACTTGATTTATTCCTTGTGTTCGATACTCGTTTACTCGCGTTGCTGCACTACAAACGATAGGTTCACTGCCTATCGCACGTTGGTGATAGTAATTAGGTAATCGTTTTAATTATTACTTGTCGCACTTTTCATTCACACACCACGTGTCGATCAGTACCTCTGGTGTTGACTACCTCATATTAGGCTACCAGTGTGAAGCGTCCGCGTGGCGTATGAAACCACCTTAGGACAGAAAAGGCGCCCTAGGGTCAGCCTCCCTTGAGTGGGTATTGCCACTTATATTTATTTATCCCTTGTGGATTCGAACTCCATGATGGTGCATAGCAAGATAGCCGAGGGCCCTACATGACCAGCAAGGCAAGGGAAAATATTAGGTCTAGGGAGCATTGGCGCGGATGCCTTTGCAAACTTAGGACACGTGCATGGCATGCATGACTTTCGCTTACTGAGCTTTATAAGCCCATTCCACGTATTTATGTGTTGTAGGTTCACGAGATCACGGTACGTGATCTTTACGAATGCGATGCCAAGTTTCGGAGCTTCCAGAGGACTTTTGAGGTGGCAGTGTGTACATGGATGCGACCTGAGTGGCGGGCCAATAGATTATTTTGAACACGCATGCGCACTCACCTATGTATTTATGTCCTGGGAACATTTTAATTGTACAGAAGAGTTTCCTTTATATAAAAGGAAAAATTTTGTACGCATTTTCGTATTTAGATTTCATATATATAATATGCAGTCACACAAATTAGTAATAAGAATGGCTGGTGAAAGTCAGGGGCGCCACAGCAAGCCTTTCGGATTAGTTTTCTAAATCTTCTCATTAAGCACAATGTTTGTACAATTTATACCAAACATACTTGGTATAAATGACAAACTAAGTCCTAAACTAAGGACTCTTACAATTACGAAGACAGCTAATTAAATCAATGCACAAGTAAACTGATATCCTACAATCTCCCCCTTTGTGCTTGATTTCTCTTTCGTGCTGTCTGTCCTCATCGGGCATAGTACGATCTGCGCAAGCCCAGCGCATGCTCAGAATTCCTGAGCATGTTCCTCAGCCCCAGTCGCTCCTCAATGTCATCATTAGTTCCATTAGGAGCGGCTGTTCTCTCGCGTACCTGTAGTTCAGTCTTCAACATCAACCTAGTCTTCTTGCCGATCGGGTTGTGGTAGGTGATGCCAAGAACTGAGCTGATGTGCACGTGATTATTGGGAAGCGCTTCGATCTCAGGTCCCTTGTTGAGTGGTACGGTCATGTTGACCTTCTTCATGTTGCTCTCCAGAGCCATCTGAAGATCGTGCGCTGCGAAGTACTTGACCTGGCGCATCATATACTGGTAGAGTCCCTCGAGTCCTTTCTTGAAAAAGCCTTGAGGACCCTTGTATTTCTCCACATATAGTTGGTAGAGGTTGTACACCTCCTCGGCAGGGAGATATGGTAGGTCACTCTCGCTCAATTCCTCTCGAGTCCTGTTTACCCGCTCAATGGCGTAGTATGGTGCTGGAAGTCCTCCTTTGACACAGAAGACGCAGAGGAGCTGACTCTTATAGGCACTTATAATGACTCTTGGCTTGTGCTTTAGTCATCCCCAATCTCAGGTCAGGTCCAGGGTGGGTCAGCATCCATAGATGTCATTCTCTTCTGCTGATCCCAGTGGGAGATCCCTCTTAGCTCGAACTCATTCGGCTTCTTGACCTTGTCCGGTGACCTCCAAATATGCTCTCTAATTTCCTCAAGGAGGGGGATTTATATTCTGATGTTCTCCCAGGGCGTGTCGATCCGGACGGTTCCTGGCATCTGTCTAGTGGGGGAAACCGCCCATTGCGCAATCAGCTCTGGGAGCCTTGGGAGCTCTTGGTCGTGATCTTCACCTTCCTGAAGCTCTTCGTCTTTTATAAGCATCAGGTCCACCGAAGCTTGTTGTGAGAATTGACGAACGTCCTTAAGCCATTGTCTTTGATGCTCATCGGCAGGGAATGGGTCCCTCAAAGATGTACTTGTCGAGGAATTCATGTGGGTTAACGGCATGTCTTGATGGTCCCGATTGGTCTTGAGCAAATGAGGGAGTCGCTTGAGTTTGAGCCAGGGCCACGAGCATGGCGGCACTTGCTTATTCTTCCGGAAGCAAGGGGCTTGTGAGAATCGTATGTGTAGGCGGAGGTGTCCTTAGGGTGAAGGATGGTGGGTCGATTTGGATTGTGTGGGTTGTATGAGTGGTGTGGTGCGTGGTGTGGCTTGTTTGGGTAGGGTGTGTAGTGGTTTGGGTTTGTCCGGCTCCAACGCCTGTCTGTTATGCGCCTGCGCCTTGTGTTTGACCTTCGCCTTGGCCACTTAATGAGATCCTAGGCCGTTTCTCCCCTTCATGACAGTCCTAATCATCTGTCTCGTCATGTCTTCGTCGTGTGCGGGAGCCTTGGCCACGGCAGGATTGAGTAGGTGGCTCGGGGTGATCCACGAGACGCCGGTAGAGAGACTCTTCTTGAGGCGTTCCGGTGGGAAGGCCTATAAGGCGGGCGAGGAGGATGTCGCTAGGTTATTGGTATAGTATATGGGTTGATGAGGTTAGAGGAGTCTGCGAGTGGGTTGTGGGGTTGGGTTAGTTGGTGCTGAAGGGCCCTCGAAGACGGGTGCTTTCCCAGTGTCACGCCGGGACGTCTCGATGGCAGCCAGCACTCTCTCCATCATTTTGTCTTCTATTCTGATGGCTGCAGAGAGAGCTATCTGGAATTGTTCTTCAGTCACGAACTGGACGGACGCCTCCTGGACCAGGTCGACTGATGTCGCCTGTTGTCAACCCTTGAGCAGACAACGGCTCCTCGGGTTGGCTCGTAGTCACTCGAGATTGTGACTGTTCGAGACTTCGCAGTGAAAGTTCTCGAGCGAGAAAGTATTTTGATTTATCACTGTGAAATTTTACGACCGAGAAAATTATCAACGAGAGACTAAGTCAAACACCGAGAAAATTTTCGATCGACCAAAATTGTCGCTACTTTTTTACGATCGTGAAATTTTATCGTCGCAAAATTACATTATCGCCGCTAAAATTTTTGACCGAGAACAAAATTGAAATCGAAATAATTGTTTGTGACTGTAAGTTTTGCGCTCGAAAAAATTTTATTCGTCTCTTTAATATTTTGCTCTCATAAAATCAAAATTGCATTTCTCGTTTGTAAGTAATTGTCGATCTACGTTATTTATCTTACTGACAAAAAAAATTTACAATCGAAAATCTTTTACAATGCAAACAGTAACTTAATCAAATTGTGATTCAATTGTACTGTTTGCGATCGAAAAAGTTCTTCGACGCCTTTAAACGTTGAAAAACTCAGTTTAGTCTTATCCATTAATCGAACTATAATATCGCAGAAAATCGAAACAGGCTATGCTCAAAATGATCAAGAGACTTCGAAATTGTCTTAATATGCAGTTTTTAACCTAGATTATACTTAGGGATAGGTCTAAAACACTGCAAACAAGCATTCGAGTTCTCAGAATATGAACAGACGAAAAATGAACACAGAATCATGCGAAATATTTCAAAATACAGATGCAAATGAAGTTTAAATACACGATAATCCCTTAAATAAGTCAAATCTACCTTCTAAAGACAAAAATCAGAGGAGAAATCGAAAGATTTGAAGGATTTTGACGTTCGTCGTTTGAGAGAAAAAGTTTTTCGCACGAGAATTTGACTGTTGAATTTTGCGATCGAGGGTTTTAACGTGTATTTAGGGATTTTTGACTACAAGCAATGATTTCGTTTAGTTGGGCTGACTAGACGTTATACGAGACTTAGTAAATTTAAGCCCATTCCTGTTTACGATCGAGAAACTTACGATCGAGAAATTATCTTTGGTTACTATTTAATTTTCCCTCGACATATTCCGATCGAGAATTTTCATTTGGTTCTTGTTTAATTTTCGCTCGTCAATACGAAAGAAAAAATTACCACTTGGTCCCAAATCAATTTTCGCTCGAGAAGCTGCAAATGAAAAATTACAAAATTCGCCCGAATTTCTCGGTAGCAAGTTTTCTAAGTTTTCATATTGACCCTGAGTTCAAAACTTAACCACATAATTGCTCCCCCTATGAATGACACTAAATGCAATTAACTCCCTGTCGGAATGTAGCATCTGGCTCCATGGTCAGTTAGCAAATCTGCGAGACTTAGAGCAAAGATATCGAGAAAGTTATAGTTAATTTGGAAGCAATTGTACTAATTTGACTTCCCCTGTCTTTGGAAACCAATACCGTAAGCTCCAAATCGAAACGATTCGTAAAGTCCTTCTCAGAAGTGCGCTGTATAAGGAAAATCAAATTGAAATTTCTGCAACACTTAGAGAAAGATCATCAAAAAGATTTGAAGCCTAAGGCATAAATTTTGTAAATGCTCCCCCTCAAATGGTGCAGCTCAATTGATTTATCAATCAATTATATAAATAAATCTAAGTAACAATTATTAAGATTATGCGATTCATCGCCATTAGCCTAGATACATGGTCCCCTAAACATGTAATCTGTATTTTTGCACGAGGGTATGAGCATGAACAACATATCGCATTTAATCAATTCCGTATAACTGCAATTTTTTATTTAAATAGCATATCAAAATGAGCGATTTGTTTTTATGTAAATTTAATAAGAAAATTAAGAAGATAAATGAAGAATCTATTATTTATCTTATCTATATATAATATTCTTTTTAGTATTATTAATAGTATGGGGTCAGATTATTTTGCTCCGATCATTGTCACTGCTAAAAATTCACACAACACTTTGAAAAGATTTTATGCCGTCAAGTCACGTCAGCAGTCTAAAGTCCTAAGTTCAAGTATGATCCATTTCGACAACTCTCACTAGGTTCGCTCTATCGCTCATTTATTTTGACTAGGAATTTTATATTTATACCGCTCAAGTCAACACATGTCATATTAAGTCAATATACCTGTGATCGAGGCGCTTTTATTCATTTCGCCTTTGCAAGAGACCGTCGATTTGGAATCACAGGGACTTGAAGGAGTTTGATTGGGCTCTGACTTAGAAGGGAAGGATAATTATTGGGAAAACTAAGCTTTTCTTCGTCTTTCGTTCCTTTGTCATTCTCCTTTTCTTCTTTTGGGCGAAATTTGTAGTTTCTGATCACAAATTATCGATCGAAAATTAACTTGGGACCAAATGGCCATTTTTGCTTCAATTTCTCGAGCGAAAATCAAAATAGGTACCAAATTTCTCGATCGCAAATTTTTCGATCCCAAACAATAATGGGCCTTGAATTTCAAGTGTCGAATAAACGTCTAATCAGCCCATTTAACGAATTTAATTCTTGCAGTCGAAAATTCCCAAATACACGAAAAATAACGGAATAGATAAAACATATGTGATCCTTTTAAAATTTCGTTAACATAATAACGCTGATCGAAAAATAACGCTGATCGAGAAATAACGTTGTCATTCTGGGTCGTTAACATAATAACGCTGATCGAAAAATAATTACAATCGAGAAATTGATTTTTGATTTTATACAGTAGAAAAGATTACTGAACGGAATAGATAAAACATATGTGATCCCTTTAAAATTTCGAGCGCAAAACTTACAGTAGAAAATTTCGATTTCAATTTTGTTCTCGGTCGAAAATTTTAGCGGCGAAAAAAATAATTTTTCAACGATAAAATTTCTTGATCGTAAAAGCACGCAGCGATAATTTGATCGATCGAAAAATTTCTCGATGGTTGACGTAGTCTCTCTTTGACAACTTTCTCGATCGTAAACTTTCGCAGCGAACCTTTTTAAAATCGAAATCTTTCTCGCTCAATAACTTTCATAGCCAAAAATTTTATTCACGCGCGAAACATAACTTTGTAGGGACGAGGCACGTCTGTATGAGTAAGAACGATCTCAGACTTCTGCTCGATCTCCCTCACAGCCAAAATTACGACCCCCTCCCATCAGATATAGAAATGGTGCATAATTTTTTCCAGATGGGGTACAGTCCGCCGCTCACCAAGCTAGCTCAGATGCAGAGCAACGGGATTCCCCATCCGTGGAAGACACTTTTTGGAATAATCAATAAGTGTTTGTCCCCGAAGCACGCAGGCTTCGACAAAGGCAACGGCCACATCCTTCGGATATTTCACGGAGTAATGTTCTCGCGAAATTACGATTTCGCTCAACTGATCTAGAACAACCTCGCAGAACAGATCAGACAGAAAGATAACAAACGGTCCAAAAATGTGCCGTATGCGAGATGGTTCTCTGTCATCATCCGACAACAAATGTATATGTACGAGCAGAATATTGCTCGCCTGCCTCCGGGAGGAAACTATCAGCCACCTAGACTCAAGTTCTTCCACAACCCCAAGCTCGCGGACCTAGCTCAGCCATCGATGGACATTCCGCTCGAGCTGCTACGTCTCGCCGACCACGCGGGAGACGAATATCAGAGATACTGTTGGGAGCATCATTTGACTGAGCAGATGATTAGAGGTCCCTCGACAGACTTCAACATTAGCCCTCCACATCCACAACAACAGCCTAGTCCTGAAGACACGATGATTGATGAAGTGGCTCAGGAACTAGAGCTGGAGCCTCCAACTCACGAGGAAACAGTGCGAGATGTTGAGGCCATCCTAATCGATGCCTTGGCCCAAGAGATGGAACAGGAGGCTCCACCTGTATCTCTTAGTGCTGAAGTGCCCATCATTGTCGACGTGCTCGAAGAACTTATTGAGGAAGGTCTTCCAGTAGCATAGCACGAGGCAGAAACAGAGGCTCTAATTTCCACAATACAACCTATCGAGCCTCCAGTGACGGAACCAGCCAGTGAGGATGTAGCACGAGGACTCTCACCTCACACAGCTACCCCATCAGACAAGGAGTAGGATGAGGAGATTCGGTTGATTAGAAGGACTCCAAGACGATTGAGCATATCATTCGAGTCCCTCTTCGAAACCATCACCGAACCATCAGACACAGCACCGACCATCACTCCAAGTGTTGCGGACCCTCCTTCGCTCAATCTTGAGCCGCAGCACGTCACGACGGGACCGAAAACTCCGGTGTCTGCAGGAACAATCAGAACCAGCCCCAACGCCCATAGAGGAGAATATCCAAGATTTGACTCAAGGATTGGGTGGAAGTCTCGAAGAGTGACAACCTCAAGTGACTCCGAGCCAACCAGGACGACTGATGTCTTCAAAATCCTCAGGTTGGCTCGCAGTCACTTGAGGTTGTGACTGTTGGAGACTTCCACCCAATCCCTGAGTCGAATCTTGAAGATTCTCCTCTATGGGTGTTTCGGCTAGTTCTGAGTGAACCTGCGAACCAGACACCGGAGCTTCCGGTCCCGTCGTGACGCGCTGCGGCTCAATATTGAGCGAAAGAGGGTCCACAACACTTGGAGTGATGGTCGGCGCCGTGCTGATGGTTCGGTGACGGTTTCAAAGAGGGACTCGAATGATACGCTCAATCGCTTGGAGTCCTTCTAATCAACCGAATCTCCTCATCTTACTCCGTGTCTGATGGGGTAGCCGTGTGAGGTGAGAGTCCTCATGCTACATCCTCACTGGCTGGTTCCGTCACCGGAGGCTCGATAGGTTGTATTGTTGAAATTGGAGCCTCTGTTTCTGTTGTAGTAGCCAGCGGTGGTTAGATGTGACCCGTCTCTGCCTCGGGCTGTGCTACTGGAAGACCTTCCTCGATAAGTTCTTGGAGCCGCCGACAATGCTGGGCACTTCAGCACTAAGAGATACAGGTGAAGCCTCCAGTTCCATCTCTTGGGCCACGGCATCGATTAGGATGGCCTCAACATCTGGCACTGTTTCCTCGTGAGTTGGAGGCTCCAGCTCTAGTTCCTGAGCCACTTCATCAATCATCATGTCTTCAGGACTAGGCTGTTGTTGTGGAGGGCTCACTTGGAACTCCGTCGGGGGCCCTCGAATCATCTGCTCAGTCAAATGATGCTCCCGACAGTATCTCTGATATTCATCTCCCGCGGGGTCGGCGAGACGTAGCAGCTCGAGCGGAATGGACATCGATGGCCGAGCTAGGTCCGCGAGCTTGGGGTTGTGGAAGAACTTGAGCATAGGTGGCTGATAGTTTCCTCCCGGAGGCAGGCGAGGAATATTCTGCTCGTACATCTCCTTTGTTGTCGGATGATGACGGAGAACCATCTCGCATACGACACATTTTTGGACCGTTTGTTCTCTTTCTGTCTGATCTGTTCTGCGAGGTCGTTCCAGATCAGTTGAGCGAAATCGTAATTTCGCGAGAACATTACTCCGTGTAGTATTCGGAGGATGTGGCCGTTGCCTTTGTCGAATCCTACATGCTTCGGGGACAAACACTTATTGATTATTCCAAAAAGTGTCTTCCACGGATGAGGAATCCCGTTGCTCTGCATGTGAGCTAATTTGGTGAGCGGCGGACGGTACCCCATCTTGAGGAAATCATGCACCAATTCTGCATCTGATGGGAGGGGGTCGTAATTTTGGCTGTGAGGGAGGTCGAGCAGAAGTCTGAGATCGTTCTTGCTCATATAGACGTGCCTCGTCCCTACAACAGTGGTGAAGTGATACGCCCCGTTCAAGATGAGGTCCTTGATCATACCCCAAAACTGCTGGAGGTAGACCATCGGCACTGAGGCCGTCACTGTAAGAGCATGCCATAGTGGATGGCCTTGAGGTATGGACACGATGATGTCGTCTGGACACCGAAAGGTGGTCAGATCTAGTGGAAGTTCGTGGCGTGTACATTAAGGTACAGAGCCTTCTCGTAGATGTGGTTGTAGGTAGGGTAGTGATCCATCTGAAATACAGATTCAAGTCATTAGCTAGATTAAAATTTGGTCGAAATACGAATTTATCAAACCATAATGATGTAGCTATTTATAACATGTTTGATAAACTTGCAGTGGAAATATAACTGCACATATAGGTCATATAAAGTGAATCTTTGAAGAAATAATTTTATTTCGACATATGCATGTAGGTTCAAAAAAAATTTTGGTCGAAAATTTTACTAAGTGTTAAAATACTATTCACTCCGTGCTTTTATCGCGCGAGAATTGAAATTCTCAATTGAATTGCCTAAATGTGATTTGGACTAAATATTTGCGATCGAAAATTTTATTCGCTAATGATAGCTAAAGTTGGAAAAAGGACTTAGAAAATTTCTAAGTGTTTGAACTTAAAATGTGGCACTGTAGCCGAGAAATTTTACGATCGAGAAAAATTTCCGTGTAAATTTACGATCGAGAAATTAGATTTCCAAGTAAATTCAGTAATCTTTTCGCTCGCATAAAATCAAAAATCAATTTCTCGATAGTAATTATTTTTCGATCAGCGTTATTATGTTAACGACCAAAAAAAAATTTAGCGATCGGAAATCCTTTACGATGCAAACAGTAAATAAATCACATTGAAATTCAATTGACACTGTTTACGAACGAGAAAGTTCTTCGACGCCTTTAAAAACTTGAAAAATCCAGTTTAGTCGAACGCTAAATCAACCTTTAAGAACGCAAATAATCGAAACTATATGTTCCTAGAATGCTTAAAACTATCTTAAATGCAGATTTAGCCCAGATTATACACCTAGAATGCTCGTAAATACTGCAAAATATTAATCGAGTTTTCACATTCTGAACAATCGAGATTTTTAACACGGAATCATGCGAAAGATCACAGAATACAGATGCAAATCTAGTTTAAATGCACGATAACCCCTAAAGGAAGTTAAATCAACCTTTAAAAGACGAAAATTAGATGAAAAATCGAAAGATTTTGACGCTCGTCTTTTGATAGAAAAAGTTTTGTGCAAGAGAATTTGACTGTTGAAATTTTGCATGTATTTGGGAATTTTCGACTGCAAGAATTAAATTCGTTAAATGGGTTGATTAGACGTTTATTCGACGCTTGAAATTCAAGGCCCATTATTGTTTGCGATCGAAAAATTTGCGATCGAGAAATTTGGTACATATTTTGATTTTTGCTCGAGAAATTGAAGGAAAATTTCCATTTGGTCCCAAGTTAGTTTTCGATCGATAATTTGTGATCGGAAACTATAAATTTAGCCCAAATTTTTCGATTGGAATTTTTTTTTTTTAAATATTTCAGACAGACCCTAAGTTTAAGTATTCAACCACATAATTGCTTCCCCTAGATATAAAAATAAATGCAATTAACTCCTTGAAGTTCCGAATGATGACATCTGGCTCCAAAATCAGATTTCGTGAATCTGCAAAACTTTAGAGCAAAATGTTCGAGAATGATTAGAGTTAATTATGGAAGCAATACTTGTTTTAATGAGGCTCCCCCTTAATAAAGGAAAAATCGGTTAAATTCAAAATCATAGAAAGACGTTAGCTATCACAAATTTTGACCAACCAACAAGTTTTATGCCGAATACTGCAAGTCTTGAAGAATTCTTGAACACTAGAGGAAGATCATTAAAAATATCTGGAGCTTTAAGGCATAAATTTGTAACTGCCCCCCTCAAATAATGCACCAAAATTTGAGATACGCGAATTCAACACATTTAGTCTAGATACATGTTCCCCTATACATGTAACATTCATTTTTGCGCGAGGGTATGAGCAAAAACAGATAGTCGCATTTAAACAGGTAAATATGAAATATAAAATTTCATTTCAAAATATGCGTTTTTTTTCATAGTGAACTAAATTTTCTGAAAAAATTATCACTATATATATATATATATAATTTTCATATGCATTAATAGTATGGGGTCAGATTATTGTCACGCCTAAAATTTCACAAGACACTTGAAAAGATCACATACCGTCAAGTCATGTCGTCAAACTAAAGAGTCCTAAGTTCATAGAATGATCCATTTCGACAACTCTCACCGGGTTCACTCTAGAACTCGATTATATTTACCTTGGAATGATTGTATTTATATCGCTCTAGTCAACACAAGCAATCTTAAGTCAATTTACTTGTGATCGAGGCGTTTTGAATCATTTCACCTTTGCAAAAGATCGTCGATGTGGAATCATAGAGACTGTGAAAGGTTTTAATTTGGCTCTGACTAAGAAGGGAAGGATAGTTTTGGAATTGTGGACTAAGGATCTTATTCCTTTTCTTTGTCGTTCTCATTCTTTTTGCCGTTTTTCTCTTATTGTTTATTTTTCTCATCCATTTAAGATCGGATTATCATTGGAGAGGTTCACTTCGTGCTGCTCCTCTTTCCAGTCGTTCGGACGAGTGTACGAGATTATCGATGGAGAAGTTGACAGCAAGATACGTGCCCCCATCTAATGATATGAGTTTGTGATAGTCGAGGGGCAGGTTCTTTTGGAATGCTTTTTGTGCGTTGAGCATTTCTCGTGTGCGTTTTCCACCTTCTTTTGTCATCTTTTTTTTTCTTTGTCGTCTCGTTTTCTCCCCCTCCTTTTCTCGATTGAATATACCATCGAGGACTTAGTTGTTCGGTTGAAGGCTCAAAGGATTTTCAAGTGAAGAAAAGGATATCGGAGAAGGCTCAAGATGGATGACTAAAGGCTGTATTGAAGGATTGAAATTTTATATATGTAAGGCCAAGTGAGGAATTTCCTAAATGCTCTAATCATTTTACTAAGGATCTAACGAAAGGCGAGTATGAAGCCAAGTCACTAGTTAAGACAAGCAATTGATGTGTGACACGCTCAAGAATAGATGAATAGAAAGGAAAAATAATAGGCCAGAATCCTCACTTATGTAAAGTGGCTTTGTGTCTAGTGGGGCAAACTAAATGCGCTTTAGACACAATAATGCGACTTAGACTGACAAAATTTAGCAAGTAATCAGTCGCATGCCAGGGAAATCTAATTGTGATGTAGATCGAGCATCCTAAAGATTTTGTTCATTACCCTATATTATAGGTATATGTATAGTTTATTATTATTATTTTTTATTTATTTTTATTTAGTTTATTAATTTTATTATGACGCAAGATAAGACAAATGAGCATGGAAAGCACATAGAATAGAGCATGTAATAGCACAGAGGATCAGCTAATGCACATATCACGGAAGATTCGACATGCCTAATTTTCCGACAAGGAATTGGAATCGTTTTTCATCCAATGCCTTGGTGAAAAAGTCGGCTAGTTGATATTCCGTTTTCACAAAGTACATGTCAATGGTGCCTTTTTCTGCGTGATCTTTGATAAAGTGATATCTAATGTCAATGTGTTCCGCGCGTGAATGGTGAACAGAATTGCACGTAATCGCAATGGCACTTTGGCTATCACTATATATGGGTATATTAATTAAATTGTACCCATAATCACAAAGCTGAGTCCGCATCCATAGCAATTGGGAGCAACAACTTCCAACTGACTACTTCCTAGTAGGCATACCACCTATTATACGGGGATCTCATTCCCTGTTTAGAGCCGCGACGTATTCAGCTTCAGCCGTCGAAGTTGAGACGCAATTTTGCTTTTTGGATGACCAGCAGACTAGCTTTTCGCCTAAAAATTGAGCGCCACCGGAGGTGCTTTTCCTATCCATTCGGCAACCTGCATAATCTGCGTCAGTATAGGCGATAAGTTTGAAGTTCGTACCTTTAGGGTACCATAGTCCTAAGGTAGTTGTGCCCTTAAGGTAGCGAAGAGTACGCTTCACCGCGAGCATGTGGGATTCTTTGGGATCGGCTTGGAAGCGGGCACAAAGACAAGTGGCAAACATGATATCCGGCCGACTAGAACTGAGCTAGAGAAGAGATCCAATTATGCTGCGATAGAGTGTGATGTCGACCGATTTTCCTTGGGATCGGCATCCAACTTGCAACTTGTTGACATGGGAGTGCTGAGAGGCTTGCTCTGATCTTGATGGAACTTTTTCAGGATGTCCTTAATGTATTTTCTTTGACTGATAAATATCCCATCATCGAGCTGCCTGACTTGAAGTCCAAGGAAGAATTGCATCTCTCCCATGTGGCTCATTTCGAATTTACTCTTCATGAGATCTCCAAACTACTTGCAAAGTCGTGGATTTGTTGAACCGAAAATGATGTCGTCGACGTAAACTTGAACGACCATCAGATCCTTGTCTTGCCATTTGATGAAGAGGGTCGTATCGATTGTTCCTCGAATAAATCCAGACATTACGAGAAAGTCACTCAAGACATCATACCAAGCACGTGGGGCTTGTTTTAGTCCGTGGAGAGCTTTATCCAATCGATAGACGTGATCGGGATGTTCTTGATCAACGAAGCCATCTGGCTGAGCGACATAGACTTCTTCTTTAAGTACGCCGTTGAGAAAGGCAGTTTTAACATCCATTTGATAGACCTTGAAGGCTTTATGAACCGCATAAGCCAACAAGAGACGAATGGCTTAAATACGGCCAACAGTAGCATACGTTTCGTCGTAGTCAATGCCTTCTTGTTGGTTGCATCCCTTTGCAACTAATTGTGCCTAGTTCCTGATCACTTCGCCATCTTCATTCTTTTTTCTCTTAAATACCCATTTTGTTCCGATGATAGTTTTTCCATGCGGACGGGGAACTAATTTCCACACTTGAAGACATTCGAATTGGTTGATTTCCTCTTGCCTTGCAATAATCCAATCCAGGTCTTGTAGTGCGTCTGCTACCTTAGTAGGCTCGTTTTGGCTTAAGAAGCAGCTGAAAAGACTGTGTTGATGTCGTGTCCTTACTCCGCTCGAAGGATCGCCAATTATCTGATCAATCGGGTGAGCTCTAGTCCATTTGTGCTCATGTGGCAAAGCTGAAGATGATGCATCAACCATTTGTGGGTCTAAATTTCCAATGATCTCCGATTGTTCATTTGTGTGAGGAAGTTCCAAATCTGCACTGGGAGGGAGCGGCTCTGATGATTCTTCCTCAACACCCACGATAGGTTCTTCATTGTTCTGTGGCAAATCTGAATCGGGTGAGGTAGGGACTGTTGAAGAACTTGGTACATCGGCCTCGTCGGGTGTATGATTGACAGTGGCTAGCGGATGTAGAGGCTCAAAGAGGGAATCCAAGTCTTCCAACACAAGTCTTAGAGCTTCGTTTGGCGGTGATTGCTGAGTTGTTGCCATCTTCTGTTGGTTTTGTACCAACACACCAGTGAATACATGTTATGAGATGTTGTCTTCAGAAGCCAACGGGTTGAGCACTGGTCCTGAACTATTTTGTTCAGAAGCCATCGGGTTGAGCACGGGTCCTGAACTGTTTTGTTCAGAAGCCATCTCATTCACTTCCTGAAAAGTGACGTTATAGCTTTCCTTCATCGTGCGGTTGGACTTGGTGTATACTCGGCACGCTTTTGATGTTGAAGAATAACCGACGAATGTTGATTCGAATGCTTTAGGGTCGAACTTTGCACGTTGCTCTCTGTCGTTCGCCACAAAGCACTTGCACCCGAAGACTTTAAAGAATGAGATGTTGGGTACTCTCTTATTTACTATCTCGTACGGTGTTTTGTTGAAGCTTTTGTGAACCACCGTCCTGTTTTGGGTAAAACAGGCGGTATTTACTGCTTCAGCTTAATGAAAGTGTGGAAGGCCAGAATGGATCAGCATTGTATGAGCGGCTTCCACTAGGGTTTTGTTTTTCCTTTCAACGACCCCATTTTGTTGAGCTGTTTTCGCGGCTGAGAATTGTTGACTAATTTCAAGTTTCTGATAAAACACACTGAGATATTTATTCTTGAACTCAGTGCCGTTGTCTGCTCGAATAACTTGAATAGTCTGTTGCAGTAGATCTGAGTAGTGTTCACAAAGTTGATAATCAAGTCCCCTACCTCATCTTTGGTTCGGAGGAACTTTGTCCAAGTGTAGCGAGAGAAGTCATCGACGATCACTAGCACGTACTTGCGTCCACTGATACTCTGTGTCTGCATCGGCCCACAGAGGTCTATGTGGATTAGTTCCAATGGTCGAGAGGTAGACGCAATTTGCTTGACATGATCAGACCCTCGCTTCATTTTTCCTAATTGACATGCCGAACATTGATACTCCTTTTGTAGTAGTATAGTTGGAAGACCGTGAACCAACTTTTTCATAGAAGGGCGTTGGAGAGCTTTCATATTCAGATGAGACATTCGTTGATACCATAAGCTGTTCCTCTATAAAACAGTCTGAGAGATGAGCCATACAGCTGTCGAGGGCCCCACGGACGTCAGGTTGATTGTGCAAAGATTGGATTTCCGAAGTCCGTAAAGGAGATCTGTGTCCTGACTATCCAAAATTCTGCACCGGTCAGTGTGAGAGACCACTTGAAATCCTTTATCACAGAACTGGCCTATGCTGAACAAGTTATGGCGGAGGCCTTCGACATAAGAGACATCTTTTATCGTCAGATTTTCCAAAATAATATCCCCACATCCAAGAATGGGAGCTGAGTCATTGTTTCCGAATCTGACTTTGCCGTTTGGTCGGTCTTTGTAGTTGCTCCGCAGCTCTTGATTTCCAGTCATGTGTGTGGACCAACCAGAGTCGAGGTACCACACATGATGGATCTGCAAAAACAAGTTAGGGAGCTTTAGGTACCCACTTAAACATGGGTCCTCTCAGATTAGCAGATATAGATTTTGGTTCAGATATGGTCCCTAAATTATTACATGAGGGAGTTTTAATAACCCATGTCACTTTCGGAGAAGTGGGTTTGGGTGTAGCCTCTTTAGGTGACTTGGCCTTTTCGGCTTTTGTCGTCCTAGGCGGAGATTTAGGAACACATTTGGGTTGAACCTTGCAGGGAAGTTTAATTTCAGCACGTACAAAGGCTTTGGTAGGCTTGAGCGAGGAAAAGATCTTTTCTTTTGATAATCTCCTAAGGTGCTTGGGGGACTCAATCTTTACGGGATACCTTAGGTGAGTACAGGCATGTACAGCGCCATAAGCTTTCTTTATGGTTGGATCTTGTCTCCTACGGGTCTTCCTAGTAGCATTTGTTTCAGAATGACTAATTTTAGCTTCAGATGTAGAGCCAATTTCGAAATTAGTGCTTCTAAAAATGGTAGGCTATGTAGAGTACATGTAGAAGCAATTATTCGAAGCGAAGAAATGACTCTTTCATTTCTACGAGTGTCATTTATTTGTATAGAAGGAGCAACATTCTTAGACATACCCAAATCTACTAGCTCCTTCTTAATACTAGACACTCTCGCATTCGGTTCTAGTGCTTGCCCTACGCTCCCTGTAGACGTAGGTAAAATAGATTTAGCCGTAGCACTTTTAACAGAATTATCAATGCACTTTTGATCTTTCGAAGGTGATTTTTCGATTTTCACGCTTTTCAGAGTAGCGTGAGAGGTAGTTTGGGAGGATGAGGAAGCTTTGAGATTTTCCATCTCTTTTAAGAACTTTTTCTTTTCAGCTTTGAAATTCTCTCTTTCTTTATCTAATTTGGCTTGAGATTCCTCTATCTGTTTTATTATGGAGGTTTATAGAGAGAATTTTTATAATGAACGTCTTTGGCTTCCTCGTAGTGTGTTTGAGATTCAGGAGGCTGAACTAAATCACAGGCAGGTGTTAAATATGGTTTCGTATTTCTATCTCTTTCATTTAGTTTGTGTAGTCAAATGGGATTTCAGGCCCATGTGAGGCTCTTCTCTTTGATGAATCTATAGTATTTTGTTTTGTCGCTTCAGTAAAATTTCTAAGAGAGGTTACTCCTAAACCCATCTTTTTAATATCATATATTTCTTTCTTCCGTAGAACGTGGGTTAGTGAAACCCATGCCTTCTATTGGATTATAGAATTCTATATCCTTGGGCTGGTTTAGAAATATCGTCTGTTCAGAATGTCCCCTACGCGTAAGAATGTCATCTAATTTCTTAATTTTCGCATATAACGTCTTACGTTCCTCACCTAGGAGAGCATAATTATTTTCTACCGTCCGTTTAGCGGCTTGAGAGGCATCTAGTTCCTTACTAAGCTCACTAACCTTCATATTAGATATTTCTAATTGAGCTTCTAATTTCGTGATCTTAGTGGTAGCTTCGGTTATCCTACAATTTAGGGTGGCTTTCTCATTGAGATTCCTAACCAAGCAATTGTAGTTATTTGCTAGCCTATTTTCTAATTCCTTAATCTTTTCGCTATGCTGTCCTATTTGAGGTTGACTAGTCTCTCTAAAATGTAGGCTCTTAGTAAGTTCTTCTATTTTAGCACTAGAGCTTCTAAGTTCTGATTCGAGACTATTTATCTTCTCTTGAGACTTAGAAAGTTTATCATCTACTTCCTTAATACTTTTCTGCTCACGTTTCATGTTAGCATATTGTTTTTTGATATGATTCTAACATGGTCAATTATGTGGAAGAAGAGTCTACCTCATGTGATGGGGTGGATGCGTCATCTTCGTCCTTCTGGTTGGATGTTTCGGCGTCACTGTCGTTGTCAATGCATGCCATGAGGGCAAGATTCTCGTCTCCAGAACTAGACGTGTCTTCGAGCCAGCGATCCTGCTCTGCCATGAGGGCCACTCCTGCTTCCTTCTGCTTCATGAGTTGAAGCTTCTTGGAATAGTAATTAGCATCTCATTTCTTGGGAAGAGTGCATTCTCTAGCAAAATGACCAGGCTTGCCACAGTTGAAGCACTTGTTGGGCTCTTTAGTGTTCTTGACTTCGGAGCTGTCGTGATTAAAATTTATGTTACTGTTCTCGTGCGAGAAAGTGCGTCAGCGAGAAAATTTACGAGCGAGAAAAATTTGTTCAAAAGTTTTCGATCGAGAAAATCTTTTAATCGTGAATTTATTTCGATCGCAAGAAACAGTACTTAAGGTAGGTTTCTTGCTTAGTCGAATAACTCCATTGACTGGAAAAGTTTTTCGATCGCAAGTAATTTTCGCTTGGTCAAACTGTATTAGTTTTGATCGAAAAAATTTCGACGGTAACTTTTGCGAGCGCAAAGGTCAAAATATGTCTTCGTCGAAAACGTTTTTCGATAAGTAACTCTCGAAAAATTCTTCTACTAAAATTGTTCTTACTAAGGACGATTTTAGCGCTGACTTAGTGTTCTGATCGATAAAATTCTCACGCGGAGTTTTGCGATCAAGAAATTTTTGCGATCGAAAACTTCAGCGAGAAAAATTGAAGTCCCGCGAATAAGATCAGAACCCTAATTAACCCTGATTCAACCAAAAACGATGAATTAGACTATGAAATCGCAGGTTTCTGCTCGTAATCAGAAGTTTGATTCGCACGAACAGACAATTAAACACATTATGAAGCAAAATATGTCAATTTTAATCAAAATCAAACTGTGTTAAAAATTTTTCTTCGCGCACGAACAGTAACGATTCAAATCTGATCTATTCTGCTAAATTGATATTCAAACTGCTACGAATCTAATCGCCATCGATTTCTATTGCTAGACCAAAAACAGAAACATCAAAATCAAATCAGATACGCACAGAATTAGGCAAGTTAGATCGAAAACTACTTCGCGCCAAAACTGTTCTTCGCGTGAACAGTTCCAGAATATAAAATTCGATCCGAATTCTAACAGTTTCGATTCAAAAACAGAACGAATCTGCTCTGATACCAATTGTTAGGTCCTCGTTTGTCAACTCAATCAATCCTATGCATGAATTCCAAGGAAATCGAATAGAATTATTGAACTTTGAATTTCGATCGAAAACCTTCACTTGAATAACACGAGAGAGAAATCCTTTAGTGTGAGAAGCTTTTGTTGTTTCTCTCTCTATAATTGAATTCTGCAGCCTTTCAGATTGATTATCTAAATTTTTGTATTAAGCTCAATGTTTGTACAACTATTCATACCAAACAGACTTGGTATAAATGTCAAACTAGTCCTAATCTAAGGACTACTATACATAAAGCCCCTAATTACGAGGACAATTGATGAAATCAAGCACAATTAAAATGATACAGTATCATCACCATGGACTGTGAGCCATACTTGTTGTGGTCCTTTCTCAAGAGACTCGATGATGTCTTTTCCGTTGTCCTTTATCTCAAGTGAGTTGAGGAATCTGCTTCTCCAAACTCCGAAGTCACCATGTCTCAGAAATGGTACACGAACATCGCTTCCCATAGCAAAGGAGTCCGTTCGTTGTTTGGTGGTGATAGTTACCTCGTATTCTTATATGCAATATCCAGTCCGGATTAAGTCTGAATGACACCTTCTCCGACTGGCTAGGGAGAGAATCTTTAGATCTTCTAGACCTAGGCACACATTCACTGGCGCTAATATTTCATTTTGTTGACCTTTTTGGTCCATATATGTTAGAGAGTTTTGATGAACGATGTAACTGTAATGACATTAGGTCTATAAAATAAGCAATTCGATTTGGGACAAATAAAATGTCTAAGTTCATGATAATATTCAACCATGCATTGCTAATGAGATGAAAATTGTTAAAGTGTTGAATATTTCAATTGCGTGTGATTTTGTGACGATTTGATGGAACTAGGTGATCGCATGTTATAGACAGTCCATGAGATAGGATATATCGTTCTGTGTTATATATGGAAATAATGCATGAGATATCCTACTGAGTTATAAAAGGAAAATATGCTGTTTATATATGAAAGTGATATATCCGTTGATACTTGTTTATTCCTGGACGAAAATCACTTATACGATTCTTGCATGCTTTCCACTGTATTTAATGTGCAATATTGAATTAATATCTTTCTTTGTGCTGATTGGATTATTATATTAAGGAAAGATTTGATTTGATTGATCTTATGGATAAAGTGCTCTTATATGGTATGTGGTATAACGGGTGATATCTCTGAAATAAGGAAAGTTGTGCCATGATGTGATAAATCGATTTGAGTAAGCTCTGATCTGACTTGTGTGCTAAACATGGTAAATATATTGATTAAATGCTATGAGTCGTACATGGAAAAGGTGCTGATGCCTTGCTATCTTGTGTGCCATGCTTGGAAAGTAAATCTGGATTGACTCGTGACTAGGAACTGATAGCAGGGAATCACTTATGGAAAGTTTCGATATGGAAAATATATGCGAAGTGGTTGAATATGCTTGAGAACGAAATTGAGCTTTTATATGAATATAATCATGCTTTAATGTGCTATATGACCGTTGTGATGATTTATTAATAGCATGATTTATATGGTATGATTGATTCGAAAGCTACATGGAAACTATGCTTGATTTGGTGATTATTGTTTGATATGACTTTCCATGTGAAGTGCTATTAGAAAAGGATTATATATGAGCTGCACTTTAGATTTTCGAAGAACATAGAATTTGCGAATTTAAGCCTACGAGAGATTTTTTAGCAGAGAGATACTAAGAGATTCCTGAGCCATTCACTTGCGATAGCTTTCTGCCTTACTGAGCGTTACTTGCGTATCCATCACTGAGCGAGAGATTTATCCGATATTCCATCATCCCCTGCCATATATTCTGTCTTCGGACGTTTGTCTTCGACGTGAGCAATACCAAGGAGGCAAGGTCGACGTTTACGCACACGTGAAGGGAAGGACAAGCCGGGGGCCCTTCGGTAGCGAGCTGTGTCTGTCGGGATCAAGGAGATTCCGAGGAACGAAACTCGGCGTGTGGTAACCTAGTAGTGTCTAGTGTTCGACTTGTTTCGGTTGTGTATTGGGCTAACCAATCAGTTTTGTATCCAGCTACGGTGCATTATAGTGATTGGTTAAACTCTTGGGAAGCAAATCCCAAGGAGAGGAGTAAACCCCAGTTGGGGATATAACCTCTATAAAAATCCTGTCTCGCATTTACTTTTCAGTTATTTCGTTATCACTGTGAGACAGACCCCAAACACATCCGACGTACATAACACATACTCGTCCCGCATATCTAAGTACTAGGGTGACATTTTATAAGCTTCATCTTAGGCACATTTATATCTTCATTGGTATCAGAGCGGTTACTCAAATGACGGGCCTAACAAGCCTGAGTTAAAGATCTAATGGCTTCTTCGAGTTTTGATGTTTTTGCAGAAGGACAATCCCATTCTAGGCCACCACTCTTCGATGGAACAAACTATGCTATATGGAAAAATCGTATGAAGGAATTCCTGCTTGCTACTGACTATGACCTGTGGGATATCATCACGACTGGACCTTACAATCCCAAGAAGGCGGATGGAACTTCAAAGAACGGTTCCGAGTACGATGCAGCAGACAAGCGAGGAATATCCTTGAATGACAAAGCTAAGAACATGATCGCCTGCGAGTTTACAAGAGAAGAATACAATCGTGTGAGTTCATGCGAATCTGCCAAGGATATGTGGGAGATGCTTCAAGTCACACATGAGGGAACCACTCGAGTTGTACAAGAAAGAATAGCACTCTTAACTCACCAATACGAGCTGTTCAAATGGAGGACAACGAGACCATAAGTCATATGTACGCGAGATTCATGAACATCATCAATCAAATGTTCTCGTTGGGAAAGAAAATACCAGACGGTGAGAAAGTGCTGAAAATACTGAGATCTCTCCCAAGAGAATGGAATCCCAAAGTAACTGCCATCTACGAAGCAAAGGACTTGGACGAACTTTCCGTGTCAGAACTAATCGGATCTCTTACCACCTACGAGATGACTCAGATCTCCATCAAAGAGAAACCAACCGTCCGAAATCAACCAAACATTGCTTTAACACCGAACAAGAAGACATTTCAGAAGGTGAAGAAGAAACTGAGGAGGAACTAATGGAGCAGATTGCCATGCTGACCTAGGAACAAGGGAATACCTTCAAGTGCGACAAGCCAGGCCACTTCGCCTCAAACTGCCCGATGGAAAATGGTGACAAAAAGGTAAAGAAGCAGAAAGCAATGGTCACTAACTGGGAAGAGGGCGAAAGCGAAGAAGAGGAAGATCTCGCCTACATGGCCAATGATGATGATCAGGTATCTTCTTCATCCACTATTAAGAAAATTCTCTTTCTAAATGAATTATATGCTAGGCAAGATGAATCTCATGATAACGCTTCCTCAGTCCCTGAAGTAGATGAAAAGGAAGAGATGTTTGAAATTATTCAAAATGCAGAAAGAAGGATTAAGTCGCTCAACTCACAAGTAAAGAGTCTGATTAGGCAACGAGATGACGTAGCTAGAGAAAAGCATCAAACAGATCTAGAAAATGAGCCTCTGAAAGCCGAGCTAGAAACTCTTAAGGAAGAGAAAGTCTTGTGTAATTGCAAAAGCTTAGGAAGCAAGAATATATCTAGAGACATGTCCGTCCTTAAGGAAGAAGAAAACAAAAATGTTAGACTTTTTGTAGGACAACATAATCTCAACATGATACTCGATCTTCCTAGACATGTTGGAAATACAGGGATAGGATATTCCACAACACCTAAGCATGCTGCACCTTCACAAGATATTAGAAAGCCTAAATGTTTTTCATGCGGGCGTCACGGTCATTATGCTAACCACTGTTCTTGAAGAAAGCTGATAAAACTAGATATATCTGGAGGCCAAAGCAGATTCCTAAGAATCAAAGTTCTAACACTGGCGCGCCTGTGTTTATGAGATCACAGTCTGTGACAGATGATATATCATGTGTTAACAGGAGTTATTTTACCACTGACCTTTTAGGACCCAGTCGAAGTTGGGCACCTCAGAAAAGAAATGATTCATGCAGGTACAAAGAAGAAATCCAGCAAAAAGAACAAGTGGTACCTCGACAGTGGGTGTTCCCACCATATGACAGGTGATATCAGCAAGTTTGTGTCTGTAAAAGCCTATGATGGAGGATATGTCTCCTACGCCGACAATACTAAAGCTAAGATCATTGGGTTGGAACTGTTGGTAACACTTTACATACTACTATAGATGACGTATGATTAGTTAAGAATCTAGAACATAATCTCATCAGCATTAGTCAACTATGTGATAAGGGGGGTCATACCGTCACCTTTGAAAATGATAAGTGTATTGTTAGAAACAATGATAAGGTACTGTTTAGTGCATCTAGGGATAGGAATATTTATTGCATAACTCTTGATGATATCACTAACCAGAACGTCAAGTGCTTAGCAGTTACACAGGATAACACCTGGTTATGGCATAGACGCCTAGGACATGCCAACATGGAATTACTGTCTCACATCACAAGCAATGCACTGGTGCGAGGTGTTCCTGACATAAAATTTGTCAAGGAAAAACATGCAAGGAATGCCAAATGGGCAAGCAGGCCAAGACATCGTTTAAGGCAAAGAATGTGATATCCACATCCAGACCTCTGGAATTACTGCATCTCGACCTTTTTGGTCCTGTCCAGACGATGTCTCTGCGAGGTAAAAGATATGCATTTGTTATCGTTGATGATTATTCCAGGTATACTTGGGTGATATTTCTTGCACATAAGAATGAGGCACTAGATAAACTTTGCATCGCTAGTTAAGAGACTTGAAAATGAAAAAGAAACAACTTATATAGGATACGCAGTGATAACGGACTGGAATTTGATAGTAAGTCATTTGCATCATTCTGTGATCAGTACGGATATAGTCATAACTTCTCTGCCCCTATAACTCCTCAACAGAATGGCGTAGTTGAACGTAAAAATAGGGTATTACAGGAAATGGCTAGATCTATGTTACATGAGTATGATATTCCTAAACAGTTCTGGGCGGAAGTTGTTAGTACAGCTTGTTATGTGTCTAACCGTGTTTTCCTTAGGCCGATATTAAAGAAGACCTCTTATGAAATCTGGCATGGTAGAACTCCAAATATTAGTTACTTTCGTGTGTTTGGATGCAAATGTTTTATCTTGAACGATAGAGATAAGAGAGGAAAATTTGACTCTAAAGTTGATGAAGGGATATTCCTTGGTTACAGTCTTCACTCTAAGGCATATCGTGTTTATAATAAAAGGAAGCTGACTGTTCAGGAGTCCATACATGTTACTTTTGATGAGATACCTAACGCAGATGCTACTGATGAGGAAGGTATAGATTTGCCCTGTGCAGAATTACAGGATACTGAAGACGGTAAGGACGATATTCCAGAAGATGAAAATGTAGAGACACTGGAACCAAAAGCTGATGAGCTACAACCTAGAGAATGGAAACATGCTTCCAGTCATCCAACAGATCAAGTGATGGGAATATCAGATCTGGAATCAAAACTCGAGCAACTGTACGAAATCAGGATACAGAGGAATCTCATGATGTACTACTTTCAATGATGGAACCAAAAACAGTCCATGAAGCCTTGGATGATATATCCTGGGTCTCTGCATGGAAGATGAGTTGGCTCAGTTCAAAAAGAGCCAAGTGTGGACACTCGTAGAGAGACCGGATGAAAAATCCATCATAGGAACCAAATGGGTCTTCCGCAACAAACTCGACGAACATGGTAATGTCACAAGGAACAAAGCGAGGTTAGTTGCAAAAGGTTATTCCCAGGAGGAAGGTATTGATTTCGATGAAACTTTTGCTCCGGTAGCTAGATTAGAGTCTACACGTGTCTTACTTGCATATGCATGCTTTAAACGTTTTAAACTTTTTCAAATGGACGTAAAAAGTGCATTTTTAAATGGCTTTATAAATGAAGAGGTTTATGTAGAACCACCACCGGGCTTTGCTAGGTAAGATTTTCCAAACCATGTTTTCAAGTTGAATAAAGCATTATATGGTTTAAAGCAAGCACCTAGGGCATGGTATGAAAGGCTAAGTAAGTTCTTGATTGACATAGGATTTACGACTGGAACTATTGATAACACGCTGTTTATTAAGTATGAAGGTGATCACATGATACTGGTCCAAATATACGTTGATGATATCATATTTGGTAGTACTAATATCCTTCTTTGCGAGGAATTCTCTAAGTCTATGCAGAAGGAATTCGAGATGAGTTTAATGGGGAGCTGAACTACTTCCTTGGGTTGCAAACAAAGCAACTTGACGATGGAACTTTCGTATCCCAGACGAAGTACAGCAAGGAACTACTGATAAAATTCGGGATGACGATTCCAAAGCGATTTCCACTCCCATGCATCAGACCACCAAAATAGACAGTGACGAATCAGGTACACCAGTTGATCAAACAGAATATCGAGGTATGATCGGAAGCCTTCTTTACTTGACTGCTAGTCGCCCTGATATTATGTTTGCTGTTGGTATGTGCTCGAGATATCAGTCTGACCCTAGGGAATCTCACCTAACAGCAGTTAAGCGTATACTTAGATATATCAAGGGTACTGTAAATTTTGGTCTATGGTACTCTCATACGGATGAATTCCCATTAATGGATATTCCGATGCCGACTATGCCGGCTGTAGGAAGATAGGAAAAGTACTAGTGGAACTTGCCATTACTTGAATTCCCTAGTAACTTGGTCTAGTAGAAAGCAAAATGTTGTCGCCCCTCCACAACCGAAGCTGAATATTGGCCTTAGGAAACTGTTGTCAACAAGTTCTTTGAATGAAACAAACCCTTAGTGATTTTGGGTTAGGTTATGACAGATTCCTATTATGTGTGATAGCACTAGCGCTATTAGTATCACTAAGAATCCCGTGCATCACTCTCGTACTAAGCATATTGAGGTTAAACATCATTTCATACGAGACCATGTTCAGAAAGGGAATATCAGTGTGGAATTCGTAGGAACAAAATGATCAGCTTGCTGATATCTTCACGAAACCCCTAATTGAGGCAAGATTCTGCGACATCCGTGATCGATAGAATTATCGAGCTAAATAAGGTTAGTAATCTGCCTAATTCCATCATTTACTCCAGGTTACTCTACTTTAATAGAAATTCTTAGTTATCCTATCTAAATATTCATTCAGCCCTTAGAATATTTCCGTGGATCTTATAGATCTTTTCCTTAAGTATGATTCTCGTATTTTAGGAAGAAATTCGTATTATCTCTACCTGGACATTCCTGCAGCCTCTAGTTATTTTAGGAATACCGATCTTCTGGATCTGCCCTTAAATGTGATCAGGTTATTTTAGGAAGGACTCGCAGATATCTTTTAAGCTGTTCAGTTATTTTAGGGAACTCATTTATTTGAAATATATTCCTATTCGTCCAGTCACACTCCCTTCCTTATTATGAGATCCCGTCAATCAGTTCGACTTATCTCTTTCAAAATAAACCGACCTTATTCCTTCAAAATATCCAAACCGTCCCTCAACCCTCATCATTCAATCATCTTCTTCAAACTTCTCTCAACCTTCAAACCCTCATCAATGGCTAGAACTTCCGGATCCAAAACCGCTCTCCCAAATCATCCAGCCGTAAGCGAAAGCAACCTACATCAGACGAAGAATTATCCGATGCCGCTTCCAGACTCATCCACGCCAGTTTCACCATCAACGACCCCTGTCCGAAAAACTCGCTCAAAGGACAAATCTTTGAGAAAGGACCATCTCCCTCTAAGGTTCCCAAGAGAAGAAGAAGAAAAGGCAAGAAAACAACCCCTGTGAGAATCCCCAGCCTGAAAAATCTGCTGCGAGTCAAGAAGATGCTGAAGAAATTCATGACGAAACCCAGAAAATCCACTCTAGAAGCCCAACGCCAGACGGAAACCCAGAAATCTCGTTCCCCACTTGATGGGGCCTCGCCGTCTCCAAAACCAAGCCCTAAAGCTTCTGATATCCCTTCCATTGATCTGTCCAACCCAACTGAGATCCCAGTTGAAG